>CM060707.1:136550468-136553971 GCA_030686995.1 Artemisia argyi
CCATTATTTCTAGTCTAAGTATGTGTTTGAGATGTTTTTTAGTTTGCTTTAAATATTATTTGCTTGTGTTTAAGCAAATTATTGTTTCAAAGTGTTTTGAGCCAGGTTTCAATAAGACATGCTCATTCAAAATTAACATAAGTGATCTTCTCAACCTATCATATCCAACCTAAAACGCATTAGAAGTAAACGAATTATTTATAACTAAAGCATAAGCTATCAAGGTATACAAAAATGTTACATTTTTTTTATCGTACAATTCATAACTGCTTATTTGTAACTAAGCATAAGAGGGCTAGGTATGATAACGCCGAAGCCGACGTTATGCCTAGTTGGCGCTGCATTGGGCGGCGTTACCATACCGGAGTTGTGGCGTTAATTTATTACAATAACTCACAACGAAACGCATATATGAGCAAAACGTGCATTTTTTTTGTTTTTATTTTTATTTATACTTTTTTTTTGGGATTTATATGGGTTGTTTTTGTGGTTTTTGTGTGTGTTGAGAGTGTGTGTGTATCGAGAATGTGTGTGTGACACTCTCAAATTTCAATGCTATAAACCTTGAGTAGTTTATTGCATTAAACATGGGGTAGAGTCTGAAAACATCTAGACTCGTCTACAGAACAAAATATATTACACAAAGGGTGTCGAGTTCATTACACCTTATTGAAAGGAGAACATTAAACAAAATATATTAAACATGGAAACACTCAACAAAGTACATTTAAACTCATCATTTTGACTACTCCTCAATCATCTCATTCTCGTTACTTATTCCTGCTTCAAAATATGAGGGTGAAAATGTAATAGTGAGCGACAATGCCCAGCAAGCAGCTATATACAAGGGTGAGATTATTTATGCAACTGGATAATGGAATAAATACTTTTTAATTAGTAAAACAGAGCATAAGCCGAAACGGGTGAGTCGTATGAGCATAAATAAATATGACTCTATTTTTCAAATTAAGGCATAAACATTTCCAATAATAAAATTCATAATATTCTTTGCCAAACAATTATATCATAACCAAAGGGCAACATCACTTGCATTGCTTATGTGAATGTGTTCAAATGACTCACTGGCAATACACGTCGTCCTAATCTGTAGGACCGTAGAACAACCTTATCACATATTGAATCAAGCCTAAACCTAGAGAGAGAAAGTAAGTAGAGAGAGAGAGAGAGAGTGGGAACTCTAGTGTGTGGAATAATAACCTTGATATCACTAATGAATCACTAAGAGAACCAACCTCTAAATGAGGCCTTACATGACTATTTATACTTGTAGTCTAGGGCTTCACATATCTTTGACTACATTACATAACTAGCCCTTAGACTTTATACAAGCATGAATAGTACACATAAACTTAATAAACTAGCATTTACTAACTATTACATTGATATATTTAACTAACTATTTGACTCAATAATGATCGTCACTTTTAATCCTAACAATCTCCCCCTAAGGGACGATCATTGAGATCTCACTTTGATTTCATAAATGATCAACACTTCTAATGCTAACAATCTCCCCCTAAGGGTGATCATTGAGATCTCTCTTTTGTGACTTTGATCTTTGATCTTTGAAGCTTGTTCTCTTGAACTTTGAGTCCTTGTGTAATAGTTTTGCTAGATCCTTTGTTTCAATCATGCTTTGTGATCTTTCTTGCCTTTGATCAACATCTTTACTCTGTTGTCTTTATGTCTTTTCCAACATGCTCATACTTTGTTTGACTTTGAATCTTTGTGAAGTTCTCTTCTCTTTGACTTTAATCTTTGTTTCTTTAGTTTGAAGATTCTTTAACTTTGACTTACAAACATTCTGAACTTTGCTTTGCTTAGATCTTTGAAGAGAGCTTTGCAGGGTATGAGCATGTGGATCTTTGAGTGATGGTAGCGGTCTTTCTCCAAGGAACATTTATGAGTACCTGCATAAAACAGTTAGCAATAAATCAACCGGTACTTACAGGTTCGGAATTAGAGATCGTCAACAGCATAGTGTGAAGACTCCTTCTAACCCTTACCAAGGCCGTTCCTGAACCAGATACCCTTGAAAGGGCTTACTAGATCCACCGAAGTACATCAATGATTCAGGTGAGTTGCTGGAGATCACCCCACAACTGTAGACCGTTTGAGACATAGTAACCATCATGATAGATAAGGCAAGATCCGTAGATCTCATAAAGACTCTTACAACTTGTGTCCTTTTTGGCGAACACAAGTGTATTCATGGGAAGTGTATCCTAAGAGATCTTTTAATGAATCTCATGGCTCTAGACTCGATAAGTGCATAATTTGGTTTCCTATGCGGAGACTAGGGAGGGGTCTCCTGCTTCAATATCAACCATCTCTAAGAGATTAGTCGATAGATTACACTGGTTCCCCGTGTGAATGAAACAAGTACCTTTTGAGAGATACTCGAGTGGCAAGAAGGTTTAGTGCAGTGCGTCACTGGGTCCATGACGTCTTAATCTTCAATACCGGTGTCACCTTAGCAACAACCAGTAGCATATGAATTGAACCCGGTGTCTGCCCTAAGGTTAAACATATGGAGGGCTATTTCTTTTCACTTTTTAATTTGCTTTTCTTTTTAATTCTTCAACCCCTTCTTTCTCCTTTCATTCTTTTCTCCTTTTTTCAAATCATACCTAAGGACTTCTAATTCTAATCTATTGGAATTGTCCTTGGGTAGATCCCTCCGGCTCTGGCGGATCATAGGACGGTTTTTCCTAACCTTAGTCACCTTATAACTTCATGACTATCCTATTGTTGCCATCAAACCATTTGTGAAAATCTCTCAAAGTGTTTATGATAAAAAAACATACTTTGTTAACACTTTGAGAGTTTTGCATTTCATTTGAAGGACTCCCCCTTCACATGTGCTCATGGAATGTTAAGAAATTTGCACATGCGTGAGGAGTTTGCACTTTTGAATTGATTCACTTTCAATGAACACAACCGATTCGAGACACGCTTACATCACTAGTTAGACTAGCTTGAAGTTATTACCCGGCCTGGTCATATCCACAGAAAGTTTCTCGAAACGGTACATTTCTGTCACAACTCGTAAATTCTGGTCTTTTCCCGAACTTTCAACATTTACTATTCATCGGTTACTATTCATCGATCACTATTCATCATTTTACTATTCATCTTTTTCGGAGTCAGTTTGACATTCTAAGAAGCGTTTTAAAATTTTACTATTCATAAAACACTATTCACCTCCGGAGAAAATTTGTCATTTATGCTTGAGTTGTGTCATTTCTGTATACGTACGGTTATCAACCTAATAAACGTTATCTTATGAGCTATTATTTTGAATAATTAATCCGATAATCCCAACTATGGTCCTAACATATTTTTATACTCATAATAATAATATAAAAATTATATTATTAAATTGCCAGGTGTTTTCAAATCAACTGTTACGTTTTCCGGTCGGAGCTTATTACTCCGTCGGTTTGCGATATTTCAACCCGATAATTATTTTGACACCCGAT
>CM060707.1:136554471-136861971 GCA_030686995.1 Artemisia argyi
TTTGTAGCAGGGAAAGAGTATTTGAATTCCCCTGTTCATCATTCATCTGAGAATCAACAAGTTTCTCCTGATAGAGAGGTTCAAGAAGTACATGATGAACCTATGGCAGATGTGAATGTTCCTCATGATGATATTGCTGCAGAAAATGTCTCTCATGATGATTTGTATGAGCTTGTTACAGCTGAAGACAGAGCTGGACAAGAAAAACTATTTCAAGAATGGGAAGATTATAAGAAGAGTGCTAATCTAGCTGAGGAAGAACAAGCCAAGTTTGATGCAGAATTGGATACAGTTACTCAAAGATATGTTTCTACCTTACCCATTGAAAGACAAAGGGAATTGGATGCAGCTGTTCTAGAATTTGATGAGTCAGATTGGCAGCAGATTGGACAACAAATGCTTGATAATCCTGATGTAGCTGCAGATATTATTGGTAAAAGGGTAGAGGAGAAAGACTATTCTTCTGAAATTGTGAAAGTGCTAAAGATGAGGAAGAAGGTAGCAGATGAATTAAAAGCCAAAGCTAAAGGAGAAAAACCTATGACTCAAGCACAGCAAAGGGATTATATGAGAACATATGTGAGGAGTCAAAGCAGTTCATTATTTAATACTGCTTGGTCCAAAACAAGAGTGTGGGGACTTCTATTTGACAAACTAGTTGAGATTTATAACAAAATCAAGGCTAGGAATGACAATGCTGGAATGGGTGCTTCCAAGAATATTCCTCTCCTCAATGCTGATGCTGTTTCATCTGTGAATATTCCTATTGCTGCTGAACAAGTATCTTTACATGATACTTCTGCTGATTTACCACATGTTGCTGCTTCTGTGGATAAAGGTAAAGCAAAAGTGATGACATCAGATCCTCCAACTAGAAAGAGAACTAGGAGACAATTGGAGCAGGAAAGATTGGGTGAAGAGACTGCTAGGAGGTTGACTGAGGAACAAGAAGCTGAACAAAAGGCTGAGCTTGCAAGATTTCATGAACTGAAGGTAAGAGAAGTTGAAATTCAAGCTGCTAGAAACAAACAAATAAGGAAGGCTATGGATGAACAATATGCCTCTGCTGCACTTGAATCTTCTCAAGATTCTACTGATGAATAATTGGATACTCCATCAGTAGAAACTAATGCTGCAGAAGTTGAATCTACTGAAACAGAAGTTCATGATGTTGTTTATGTTCCTGGAAGAAGAGGCAAGAGAATGGCCAAAGTCAGATCTTCACATTCCAAACAAAGTCTTATCAATGTGAATGCTTCTGATGTTTCATTTATAAGGGAAGGATCCTCTGATGATTGGCCTGTGGGAACAAGAGATGTTTTGGTTCATTGGGAGTTAAGTAAAAATGGTCAAGTTAATACCATTTATAGATTGGATAAAACTTTCATATCCTTTACATTTCTTCAACAGGTTCTACATCTTGTGGATCATCAGGATTTGGTAACTCTATATGAGTTAGTCCTTAAGTATTATGCAACTCATACTCCTGAAGGATCTGGATTGTATTTGTTGGGTGATCTTCAAGTATTGTTTGATTCTTCTACTCCCACTGGTGCAAGCTATGATATTTGGAAGAACAATCAGAGATGGAAAGTTCAGAGTTGGAAGTTCTATCCTACGCCTTATGTTCATGTGTTGGAAACTACAAATGGTCTTAGGCTTATCATGGATCTCACCAAAAGATATCCTCTGAAAGTGTCCCTGATGGAGAAAATGCTACAACAAAAGTTGGAGATTCCTCCTGATCCAGCAGGGAATATAAGGTTGTTTGCTGAATCTTTGGTGAAGGTTTTCAAACAAAGGATTAAGACTTCTAGAGCAACATCTGATTAGGGATTTCATGTTGTATATTTGTTTTTATTAAAAAAAAAAAAAAAAAAAAAAAAAAAAAAAAAAAAAAAAAAAAACCTAACATATTGTTGTAGAGTATTTGTATGCAGGTTTGGTTATCAACTTACCTGATGTTGACTATTTCATCATAAAGTTGGCTAGTCCAAAGGGTACAGCTTTGGTAAAGACACATCAAATCTGTTGATAGCTGTAATGGTTTGCTCAAAATCATAGGGTTTTCAACTCACCCATGCTTTATTGCTGAGTAGTTGAAATGGTTGTCAATTGACCATGGATTTTTCCTTTCTGGATTCTGAATAATTGGCTAGCCCACATGTATATGGCTTGTGGTAAAGGCAGTGGAAAACCATATTTGGTAATCAGTTAACCAAGATGATTTTCATCAAAATAATTGGCTAGTCCTGAGCAAACGGCTCCAGGTAAAGACATCTCAAATCCGTTTATAGCTGATGATTTGCTAAAAATCATGTGGTTATCAGTGTACCTTAGAACACTTGGTTACTCCAGTAGTGATGGCTATTGGTAAAGAGACATCAAATCTATTATTTTTAATGATTCACCTCTCACAGGAGTTAACACACCTGGAAGTGATGAGAATAGTATGAAACTAATTTGTTTTGATGTACATTTAGTCATTTGTTGCTGCAAAGAATGGAGCTTTCAAGTATTTGCTGATCATAGAGATTCTGCTGAAGATGATTCTTTGCTGGTGCTATTTTATTACAATCCTCTTGGTATGTTATTTTGAAGATCTATCAAGAATCTTGAACTTAACCAGGTCAAATTCAAGATTAGGGGAGGATTGTTGGGAATTCTGTGAAGTAAGAATTCTGCTGCTGTTTCTGCTGAAGGTTCCTGCTGAAGAGTTGGTTTCTGCTGAAGACTAGTTTCAGCATTATTAGTTTCTGCGGATATAGTATTTCCGTATTTTATGTAATGTAGTTTGGATATGCATGAGTTTATTTAGGAAGTGAGAATGCATATCTTTTAGAAGTTTTAGAATATACGTTTCTTGTGAAACGGTTTAGGGTTCCTTGTGTATAAAAGGAACACACGATTATGTATTGAATAACTTTTAGAGAACACTCTTATTATTATTAAAAGATCCATAGAGGATCAAGAGTTCTTAGTATCAAGGTTGTGTTTTGTTTCCGCTTTATAAATACAAGTTGCAGAGATTGTCTATTAGTGTGTTATTGATTACAGTGACATCACTAACGATTCTAGAGTGCTCAAGAAGATCTATCAAGGTCTTACAAGTTTCAACATTTTTTCATCTCATTTCTCAGATCTTTAACACACCATTCATTTTGTGTGTGTGTGTGTGTATGCAGAAACCATAACCATTTCTAGCAGTGAAAGTTCTGATGCATCATATCCAATGCTATGTGCTGACTATTTTCCAAAGGTTGAACATTCAAGTTCTGATTCTGGCTATGATGAAATGCAATTTTATTAACCAAAAATTGGTTCAAGCTCAAACAAGGTTGATGCTAGCAAGGATCCAACCCCCAAACAGATTGCAAAGCAGGCTTTTACTGATAGGATTAAGGTTCTGACCTTGGCTAATAATGAAATTTGTGATTTACTTGGTATCAAGTCATTTTTTGTCAAAAATCCCACAGATGCAATTGCCATGCCAAAAGGGAAGGGAAAAAAAAGATGGTTTAGTATGTATTGTAACACCCCCAAAATATCGCAGCGGAAGACTGTGTCATTGGGGTGCTACTTCATAATACAAAGTACAAGGTATAGAAAACGACCTCTAAATGAGACGTTTTGAAAAGTTACCATTCGATTAATAAATTCCGAGTTACAAACTTGAGTTCCATAATACAATACATAAGAGTTTTAAGACATATCGAATGGTAAAGATAAAAGCATAAGTCTTCAAAACATGCCAAGCGACTCTATGCTCCACGCAACAGCTATCACCTTACAGACCTGAGACAAACATGCTAAAGTGTCAACACAATGGTTGGTGAGTTCATAGAGTTTGTTTAACAAATAAAGCCTATAGAAAAAGATCACACAGCAAAGGCATCGTAAATCCACTCAATTGCAAGTCCCGCCATAAGAGACTTGTAACCTGTGTGTTCACAACCCACTGCTAATATATATTATGATTAAGACATATGAGTATACGATATGTGTACATGCCAATGCTCAAAGATTAAAGACTACTGGGTGCCATTTCCCAAAGTTATGAGATTACTGGGTGCCATTTCCCAAAGTTATGAGATTACTGGGTGCCATTTCCCAAAGTATAAAAGATTACTGGGTGTCATTTCCCAAAGTATAACTACTAGCCACTAAATAGAATAACGCAATTAAGTATAACACAGTCATGTATGTATGCAATCAAGTATAATACAATCAAGTTTAAATGTTTTGAGTATTTGTACAAGTAAGCAAGTAGTTGAGCATGTATCTCCCCCAAAGAGTTAAAACAAGTATGAAAAGAGTAGGGGCTATGACTCACCTTAAGCTTATGTAATGAGAAGTGATAGTGGTAGTCGAATCGCGAAAGTCTCTAAGAGCAGCCTATAATAGAACGTTGCGACTTAGGTTTGGAGTAACATCTAAGAATATGAAGAATTGCCTATATATGTCTTGCATAATGTTCATGATGTAGTACTTTAGTATATAGTGTAAGTCTTTGAATATAAATGGTTTATGAAACATGTTTAGGTTGTATATCTCTTACTACCGTTCGGGCCGACATAATTCAGAAGTCATGGAGTAAACGTTCGAGGAGCCAGGACACTTTAATTCGTAAATCCACAACTCATCTCGACGGCTTACTTAATGAACTCCTCACATGAGGCTCCCTACTATTGTAGTATTTGATAACATATATATAAGTTTTGATCCGAAAAGTTACATGTCCAATATTTGAATAAACTTAGGAAAGTTTATTTTTACATGAAGATTGTTATTAGGGTAAGTTTCTTAAGTCTTGTATGACAATTACTTGTAAGATCTCATGGTTCTTTAGATGAAGTAGATCCAAATTGTATGTTCAAGTTATCGCTAATTCTTTAGTTCATGTTTTCGCCTAGGTAAGTTTATATGGTCTTTAGTCATGGCTTCGCCGTGACCTTGGTCATTGTTCCATGGTCTTGAGACTCAACCTTGGCTTTAGCCATGGTTGTGGTCTTGGCTTTAGGTCATTAGACCTCTTGGTCTTATTAAACCATAACAATTATATAGTGACTTATATATATATAATAGCTGTTAAGAAACTGAAGAAAATCTCATTCGTTATTGGTTTTCTGGAGACGTGCTCCTGAGTTTTTGAAGAAAACGTGATTCCAGACAACTTTTGTGCTTTAACTTTTTCATGAAACAGACCAGAAGGGCCTATTTTTGCGTGTTTTATATTCTGTCACAGAAAGTATTTGGCAGTTTTGCCGTAAAATTTTGGTAATTTCAAATGGTCATAACTTTTGACTCGGGTACTCGTTTTGGGTGACTCAAATTGCTATGTTTTCCTTGTTAAGTCCTCTTTAACAGTAAGTAAGTGTCCAATATCATAGTTGTACCATTTTGATCAGATTTCACCAAGAAAGTCACTAGTTTACTTGTTTAAATATCATAAGTTAACATATATATATATATATATATATATATATATATATCATAACTTGTTTTACCAATTTTTATATATCATAAACATAATAACAAGACAATATATAGTAAGGATGAAATATAAATAGCATGAAAATGATATTTAGCAAGAAAGTATGTTAGGGTTTTGCTTACAACTTGAGGCTTTCTAAAAGAAAGGTAAGTAACTAGTAAGGTACGGACTTTGATAGACTTAAGCTTCACCCTACTTCACTTCAAGCAATCTTTCTACCCTTGTATTCTTGAAAGAGAGATGATGAAAGTTGAGGTGACTTGAGTAGATTCAAACTCAAGAGAATCACCAAAGTTTATAAGGTTTGGAAGTATTTTGATTACCTAAAACCAAGCTAGGGTTTCTATGTTGTTGAAGCACTTGTATCTTGCATAAAACTAGGATTGAATTAGCTAAGTGTGAAGGTGTTTTGGTGTGTGATATGGGACGTACAAAGGAGGGGAGGGGGGGGGGCTTTTATAGGGTCTTAAGGAGGTTAGTTTCATTGACTTGTCAAACATTGGAGACCAAGTTGTACACATGCATGCAATCTAAGGCCTCCTAGCATGAGATCAAGCCACATATGGGATGACCCCCCCTAAGTCGGTTCACAATACTTGGGGAGGAAGTGTTGGCTTTTGATGGTATTATCCTACTTATGTAGCTAGTTTTGACTCCGTAAATTGCTAACCGTAAGTTGTTAAGTCACGAAACGTAATACCGAGTATCCTAAAAATATGAAACTTGAAAGAATGACTAAAATTTTCAATATACTCCATAATAAAATATAAAATGAGTGGTAGGTTCTATTGGGTTGCTCAAACCCTGCTAAAACTGGAAACACGGGTCTAAAACGCGTAATACGTAAAACGTACGAAAGTTGCGTAAAATTGAGAAAAGTAAAATGTAACTTTTCTAATAGGATAATAATGACTTAAAATGACTTATAATGTCTAGGCTGGGCTCAGTCTAGTGTCGGTTGATATTTAATGTCTTTAAACTTAAAATCGTAAGCCTAAAAATCGAGGAATAATTTATAAAATCAAGGAATGATTTTTGGTCAAAGGAGGAGGGAAAAATATGTTGACTTATTCCAAAAATGTGAAAACTCAAATCGTCTTAGAAACGCGGTGCAGGTATAGGCTAAGGTTATGGCTGAGTAAAAACGCTTAAAAATGAAAATTCCAGTTTTTCACGGCCGAGGTTTATTTGGTCATGTTTTTCTCAGTCATGATTTATTCTCAAATAAATCATGAGTGTATCAAACATTTTTCTGATACGGGGAAAATTAACGCGGTCGAGTTTCGTTGTGCGTAGAATTTTTGAATGACGTTTTACCCTAAAACGTGTAATTCCTTAATAACTTTCACGAAAATGATCTGATGAGTGTCAAACTTTTAATTTGCTATGGAAATGATTTATCACTCGAGGCCATGAAACAAAAATCAAATTTCGGGAAAATGAATAGTAAAATTTTCGGGAATAGTAATTAATCTGAAAATGCGAATTGTTACATGTATGGTTTAGTATCATGGTTTAATATCATGGATGTTGGTGCTTTAAGTATGGCTTAAATGCCCTAGAATAAATTTGTTGTAATCAAATTGATGTTTCCTGTTTAAGTATGGCTTTAAGTATGAATGCAATGCAATGTTTCCTGTTTATATTTTAAATAAACTGATGCCTTTGCATACATATCAAATTGAAAATGTATATAAAAACGTATATAAAATGTATATAAAAAACGCATTTAAAAACATATGCAAAAATGTATAAAAAACGTATACAAAAACTTATATAAAAAATGTATAAAAAAGTATATAATAACGTAAATAAAAAATGTATTTAAGAACATATATAAAAGAGTATAAAAATAAAAACATATATATAAAAATAAAACACACACACACACACACACACACACACACACACACACACACATATATATATATATATATATATATATATATATATATATATATATATATATATATATATATATATATATATATATATATAATAATTTTTTTAAAGAAGTCAAAAATTAAAAATTATAAACGTCCATTAGTTAAAGGACGGACACTGCAATTGTCGCGACCCAAAATGGCTAACGTGTAAATTCTAACGAAATCCACTTAACGTCGGTTAAAACCAGGGACCAAAATTTGCTCAAATGTTTCTCACATGGACGATTTCTGCACTTTTGAAATGGTTGGGATGAAACATGCAATCTGGCCAAAGTTCAGGGACGATTTATGCAATTAACTCTTTTTTTATTATCTTTTTCTTTTGTAATTACTTTGTAAAATTAATAAATTATCATGACATAAATTTACTTTTGGTGTTTTAGCATGTTTATAAAAAGGTAACAGTATTTTGGTAAATTGAAATGGAATTTTAATATGGGAAAATAATCTTTGCTGCAAACAGTAGAGATCCTTCTAGCAAATCTCTATTGCTAGGTGTAAATCAAGGACTAATTGTATACATCAGTGATGTTATTAGGGACTATTGAGTACAATCAAGAACCATTTTTGCATTGCAGCATCAGAGCCAGATAATTCCCTGCTGTTTGCAGGGATGTTATCCCTTTTTAGTAAACACGTTTTCTAAAGTTATGTTTAAGAAATGAGTTTTGCTAATGATTCTGGTTGTATAACTATCATGAATGATTCTAGTTGGGTTAAAATTCCGATAAAATTAACACATCATCTGAAAATAAGGATTTACAACTAACACTTGATTGTGTTTGGTTAATTACAATTTACGACCAATTGTATTTAACCAAATCCCTTATAATATATATATATATATATATATATATATATATATATATATATATATATATATATATATATATATATATATATATATATAAGAAGAAGAAGAAAATTATATAAGATCGTTGAATTATAACCGGCTAAAGTAGTTGATGATAACTATCAATATTATTATGAAATTATTCACAATGACTAGTTACATATTTAACTATGCCAGTAAATAGTTCTCGTCTAGTCGTCTCATTCGGAACCTCAGAATGTATATGGTCGTACATCAGCTGCTCACTAAAATAAGCAGCGATTAAACGATCATGAGCACCACAACGATCTCTACTTATGATGTTTTTTGTACTTCGCGAACTTTCACCTTTTCATTTATTCTTAATAAATGGCGTCACACTTTTAAAAACATCAAGTTCACATTATTAAACTTCTTCTTCTGATGAGTCTGCAATCATAAATGATGGAGTTCATTTGAAAAATGAGGAATGAACAATATTTTGTTTGAGTTGTGTAGATATTGAGAAAGATGATGTTTGAAGTTGTGAATAAACATGATGGGGGTATGGGGTGTTATAGGTAAATAAAAAAATTAAAAAGTTTTTTTTTTTTTTTTTTTTTTTTTTATTATTATTTTTAACATTTCCATTTCCATATATTCGTTGGGAGGGTTTTTTTTTTTTTTTTTTTTTTTTTTTTTTTTTTTTTTTACCAAAAACCAACAACCATGTGCGATCTGTGTTGGTGTGTAATGGCCACCATGCGTGGTCATAGCAGGTGGTCGTGGTGAATCAGCCACCATTATTTCTAGTCTAAGTATGTGTTTGAGATGTTTTTTAGTTTGCTTTAAATATTATTTGCTTGTGTTTAAGCAAATTATTGTTTCAAAGTGTTTTGAGCCAGGTTTCAATAAGACATGCTCATTCAAAATTAACATAAGTGATCTTCTCAACCTATCATATCCAACCTAAAACGCATTAGAAGTAAACGAATTATTTATAACTAAAGCATAAGCTATCAAGGTATACAAAAATGTTACATTTTTTTTATCGTACAATTCATAACTGCTTATTTGTAACTAAGCATAAGAGGGCTAGGTATGATAACGCCGAAGCCGACGTTATGCCTAGTTGGCGCTGCATTGGGCGGCGTTACCATACCGGAGTTGTGGCGTTAATTTATTACAATAACTCACAACGAAACGCATATATGAGCAAAACGTGCATTTTTTTTGTTTTTATTTTTATTTATACTTTTTTTTTGGGATTTATATGGGTTGTTTTTGTGGTTTTTGTGTGTGTTGAGAGTGTGTGTGTATCGAGAATGTGTGTGTGACACTCTCAAATTTCAATGCTATAAACCTTGAGTAGTTTATTGCATTAAACATGGGGTAGAGTCTGAAAACATCTAGACTCGTCTACAGAACAAAATATATTACACAAAGGGTGTCGAGTTCATTACACCTTATTGAAAGGAGAACATTAAACAAAATATATTAAACATGGAAACACTCAACAAAGTACATTTAAACTCATCATTTTGACTACTCCTCAATCATCTCATTCTCGTTACTTATTCCTGCTTCAAAATATGAGGGTGAAAATGTAATAGTGAGCGACAATGCCCAGCAAGCAGCTATATACAAGGGTGAGATTATTTATGCAACTGGATAATGGAATAAATACTTTTTAATTAGTAAAACAGAGCATAAGCCGAAACGGGTGAGTCGTATGAGCATAAATAAATATGACTCTATTTTTCAAATTAAGGCATAAACATTTCCAATAATAAAATTCATAATATTCTTTGCCAAACAATTATATCATAACCAAAGGGCAACATCACTTGCATTGCTTATGTGAATGTGTTCAAATGACTCACTGGCAATACACGTCGTCCTAATCTGTAGGACCGTAGAACAACCTTATCACATATTGAATCAAGCCTAAACCTAGAGAGAGAAAGTAAGTAGAGAGAGAGAGAGAGAGTGGGAACTCTAGTGTGTGGAATAATAACCTTGATATCACTAATGAATCACTAAGAGAACCAACCTCTAAATGAGGCCTTACATGACTATTTATACTTGTAGTCTAGGGCTTCACATATCTTTGACTACATTACATAACTAGCCCTTAGACTTTATACAAGCATGAATAGTACACATAAACTTAATAAACTAGCATTTACTAACTATTACATTGATATATTTAACTAACTATTTGACTCAATAATGATCGTCACTTTTAATCCTAACAATCTCCCCCTAAGGGACGATCATTGAGATCTCACTTTGATTTCATAAATGATCAACACTTCTAATGCTAACAATCTCCCCCTAAGGGTGATCATTGAGATCTCTCTTTTGTGACTTTGATCTTTGATCTTTGAAGCTTGTTCTCTTGAACTTTGAGTCCTTGTGTAATAGTTTTGCTAGATCCTTTGTTTCAATCATGCTTTGTGATCTTTCTTGCCTTTGATCAACATCTTTACTCTGTTGTCTTTATGTCTTTTCCAACATGCTCATACTTTGTTTGACTTTGAATCTTTGTGAAGTTCTCTTCTCTTTGACTTTAATCTTTGTTTCTTTAGTTTGAAGATTCTTTAACTTTGACTTACAAACATTCTGAACTTTGCTTTGCTTAGATCTTTGAAGAGAGCTTTGCAGGGTATGAGCATGTGGATCTTTGAGTGATGGTAGCGGTCTTTCTCCAAGGAACATTTATGAGTACCTGCATAAAACAGTTAGCAATAAATCAACCGGTACTTACAGGTTCGGAATTAGAGATCGTCAACAGCATAGTGTGAAGACTCCTTCTAACCCTTACCAAGGCCGTTCCTGAACCAGATACCCTTGAAAGGGCTTACTAGATCCACCGAAGTACATCAATGATTCAGGTGAGTTGCTGGAGATCACCCCACAACTGTAGACCGTTTGAGACATAGTAACCATCATGATAGATAAGGCAAGATCCGTAGATCTCATAAAGACTCTTACAACTTGTGTCCTTTTTGGCGAACACAAGTGTATTCATGGGAAGTGTATCCTAAGAGATCTTTTAATGAATCTCATGGCTCTAGACTCGATAAGTGCATAATTTGGTTTCCTATGCGGAGACTAGGGAGGGGTCTCCTGCTTCAATATCAACCATCTCTAAGAGATTAGTCGATAGATTACACTGGTTCCCCGTGTGAATGAAACAAGTACCTTTTGAGAGATACTCGAGTGGCAAGAAGGTTTAGTGCAGTGCGTCACTGGGTCCATGACGTCTTAATCTTCAATACCGGTGTCACCTTAGCAACAACCAGTAGCATATGAATTGAACCCGGTGTCTGCCCTAAGGTTAAACATATGGAGGGCTATTTCTTTTCACTTTTTAATTTGCTTTTCTTTTTAATTCTTCAACCCCTTCTTTCTCCTTTCATTCTTTTCTCCTTTTTTCAAATCATACCTAAGGACTTCTAATTCTAATCTATTGGAATTGTCCTTGGGTAGATCCCTCCGGCTCTGGCGGATCATAGGACGGTTTTTCCTAACCTTAGTCACCTTATAACTTCATGACTATCCTATTGTTGCCATCAAACCATTTGTGAAAATCTCTCAAAGTGTTTATGATAAAAAAACATACTTTGTTAACACTTTGAGAGTTTTGCATTTCATTTGAAGGACTCCCCCTTCACATGTGCTCATGGAATGTTAAGAAATTTGCACATGCGTGAGGAGTTTGCACTTTTGAATTGATTCACTTTCAATGAACACAACCGATTCGAGACACGCTTACATCACTAGTTAGACTAGCTTGAAGTTATTACCCGGCCTGGTCATATCCACAGAAAGTTTCTCGAAACGGTACATTTCTGTCACAACTCGTAAATTCTGGTCTTTTCCCGAACTTTCAACATTTACTATTCATCGGTTACTATTCATCGATCACTATTCATCATTTTACTATTCATCTTTTTCGGAGTCAGTTTGACATTCTAAGAAGCGTTTTAAAATTTTACTATTCATAAAACACTATTCACCTCCGGAGAAAATTTGTCATTTATGCTTGAGTTGTGTCATTTCTGTATACGTACGGTTATCAACCTAATAAACGTTATCTTATGAGCTATTATTTTGAATAATTAATCCGATAATCCCAACTATGGTCCTAACATATTTTTATACTCATAATAATAATATAAAAATTATATTATTAAATTGCCAGGTGTTTTCAAATCAACTGTTACGTTTTCCGGTCGGAGCTTATTACTCCGTCGGTTTGCGATATTTCAACCCGATAATTATTTTGACACCCGATTCTCATCAGGAATAATATTTTACAACTTTTACAAATTCGTCGTATTTTATTTCACCTCTTTAACATTTATTTTTAGTTAACTCGGTACCCGGTAACACCCAATATACACTTAAATAACACTAATACATACACTAATGGGACAAGATCATTTAAAACCATCACCTCATCCCCACCTTTCCCCTTTTTTTCAGCCGAACCTTGCCTCCTACCCTAGCTAACCCATTGAAAAGTTTGACCCAAAAATATCCTATACATTATATTTAATTTTTACAAATAAAAACATACATGACATATATCAAAAGTGCAAGAGTTTATTTCCTCTTTTCCTCTTCCTTGTTGTGGTTCGGCCATCATCATCAAACAACCAAGATCATCAATTTTTTTTCCAAGATCAAAGTGGTTTCAAGAGTTATTAGTGTTCTAGTTAAGGTTTTGGAATAAAAACCTTGAAGTTAATTAAGTATTTATCTCAAAACTCCTCAAATATTCAAGTAAGCTTCAAGAACATTTTTTTTATCTTTTCATACTTTCATTTTTCTAGTTTCATGATGTTTATTCAAGATCTACATGCATATGTTAGTTATACCACTCATTTATATATATATATATATATATATATATATATATATATATATATATATATATATATATATATATATATATATATAACTTTTGATCCCTAAAAATGGATTATAGTTAGATCCTTGTTAGATCCACTTGATTTATGATGTTTAGGAACCCATGACACCCTAAGAAGGTGTATGGTAAGATTAGACTAGATTTGTGGTGATTGAAAGTGGTTTGGTTGAAGTTGAAACAAGTTTGAAACTAGGAAAATGATTTTTGAAACTATATTTATACCTACTGTCCTTATTTTGAAATCATGGGAAAATCAGTAGGTGGTGGGTAATTTTTGACCAAAGATTTATAAAATACTTTCAAAAACGAAACTTTTGGCGAAAGAACGGATTAAAACGAGCTTATAACGAAGGAGATATGATTTTTGTAAATTTAACGACGAAAACTATTTTCTGAAAAACTGCATGCTGTTTGACAGTTTTCGACGGGCAAATAGAGGCATTAGACGTAACCTAGAGGAGCCGAGCTATCGAAAATATATTAGTATATACTAAAACGAATCCGTGGATGTAAAGAACGTAGAAAACGAGCTTAAAACGACCAAGATATACACTTTTGAAACTAGGCGAACTATATATATATTTGACAACCTCTAATAGCACATATTTTCCTAAGTTATGGAAACATTATAATTCAACGATAACTCTTATTTTCAAACTACGAGTGGTATTGGCTTCATGTGCATGTACATTCATCGCATCCCCTCATAATTTAAGTAGATCGTATCATTCGTTCATTATAGGTCGCGGTTAGAGATCGAACCTCATTTCTGTGTATCCACTTTTGTCATCGTAGCTATTCGCACCAGGTGAGTCATAGCCCCTACTCTTTTAAATTGTTTTGTTAACTTTTTGGGGGAGAATACATGCTTGTTTTTATATAAATTACTACTTGACTCTTTGAACTCATTTGACCTTATAACTTGTTTTGAACTATTGAACTTGATTTGACTTTTGAACTTGACTTTTGAACTTGACTTAAACTTTTGACCCTAATGTACCGTACGTACTATGACCTAAAGTCTCGCCATTTTTGGTGGAGCGTGCAAAGTCTCACCTTATTGGTGGAGCGTTCTTAACCCTAAAGTCTCGCCTTATTGGTGGAGCGTGCTAAGTCTCCCATGTTCGGAGCGTTCTTAATCTTATATAATAGTTGTATGATGTACTGTTCGTACATTCGCATTGTTCGACGCCTATTAGTAGTATGGATAGCGCTATTAGAGGTCGGCCAACCTCTCGTCCACCATGTTACGGGACGCATATTATTTAATTAGGGGCTTTGCATGGCATACATTATTATATAGGTGGTGCTTATATTGTGACTTATTATGACCGCGGGTACTTGACTACTAAACATGCAACTATATTTTAGCAGTGGGTTGTGAACACACAGGTTACAAGTCTCTTATGGCGGGACTTGTAACTGAGTGGATTTACGATGCCTTTGCTGTGTGATCACTTTTCTATAAACTTTATTTGTTAAACAAACTCTATGAACTCACCAACCTCGTGTTGACACTTTAGCATGTATTTTCAGGTTTTAACCTATGACACGCTACAGGAGGTTTTGGCAGGGTATGGCATGGTCATAGAAGACTCTGATTATTTATATGGGGACCGTTTTAAACTATTTTAAGGGCCTACTTCCGCACTACTTTAACGATGTAAATTTAACATTTTTGATTAAACGATTTTATTCTAAATGATTAAAGTGAAAACCATTTTTGAACTAGTGTTGTAATACCGATTGAGTTACACCCCAGCTACACGTATGCTTCCGCTAGACCCGATTTTGGGGGTGTGACAATTTCTACTCAAACAAATCCTTTTCGAGACACGCTTACGTGGCTAGTTAAAGAGTTCCATTGTCAGCTTTTAGGTGACAACTAGCTCTAGTAACTAACTTGATGTTATTACCCGTCGAGGATAAGTCTTTTCGATTACTAACTTTTGTTGTTTCGTCAATTCTTGGGTCATTTCTGAGTCGAGCTCTTTTGAGATTCAAGACGATCACATTTTAATTACGTCTTCTCCCCCTCAAAAATAGCATATCCATGGTATTTTTGATACCAAATGATTAAAACCTTTGCTTTTTGGATAGCTTATGGGAGAAACGGATGTTTGTTAATTCCATATTTGTTTCCTTTAAGCATGATCTTTTTGGAACAACTTTATATTACTCCCCCTCAAAAATAGAACATTTTGATTAAATTAAACGATTTAAGGATTTGAGGGAGTAATATCTTGAGCAACATCTTGAAAAGTTTTTGAAAACCTTTTGAAACATTTTTCAAAGTTTTGCTCAAAAAATTAAGAAGACTTTGATAAGCTTTTTGGTGAGAAGTCTTCTTATCTTTTAGGATTGTCACACAGAAATGTACAACAGGGTCCTTTCTTTGAAAATCACGGGTTATACACTGTTATGTGTGCATAAGCCATAATGTTTTTAGGATAAGTGCTCGAAAAATATTTAAAACCTTTGTTTAAACTTGAGCACTTTCCTTTCTTTGAAGAACGAGTCCTTAGCTGAAATGCTAGGAATTCATTATGTTGAAGTCCGGGTTTCGTACTGAAGTATACGAAAGCCATAATGTTTTTAGATTAGACAACAACTTTTGGAACCCATTTAAGCACGGCGCCAACGGGTTTACCATATTTTGAAATCCATTTGAAAGTTGTGTCAATCCAAGACAAAGAAGTTGAATTCCAACGAGGACTGAAATCCGGTGTTTCATTTTGAAATAAAGCTCGTGGAATCAACGGTGATTTAAAACTCTTTTGCTTTTGAAAGTTGTTTGAGAAACTCGGTGTTTCTCTTGGAGTTTTAAAACTTGAAGAAGAAGTTTTCCATCCATTGTTGAAACTCGGTGTTTCATTTCGAAAATTCGTTTTTGAGATGAATGGAAACCTTCCAGAATATGGTTTTTTCAAAGCATAGCCATTCCTTTGTTGTAGCGGAAGCATTTCAGAGTATGAATAATTCAAATGTTTTGAACGGCTTTGCTTTGGTTTCCACACTGGCTTTACCGGAGTAAAACAAGAGTATGGAGTTTGAAAAACTTGATTATGTTCTTTTAGAGCACTTGCATTTGAAACCGTTTGAGGAGTAAATGTTTCAGAAAAATTAGGTCTCTTTGAAAACTTCCTTCCTTTTTGCAAAGAATAGGTTGTAAACTGAGAAACCTTTTTTGAAAACGGTTTGGAAGATTCACCCGTGTAAACCTTCTTTGAAACACTTACTTGTGGTTTAGACTCGTTTGAAACTTGAGATTTTCCTTTTGACCGGTTAAGAACATCAAACTTCGCTTTTAAGGCATTGTATGACGTTCTCAAATCATTGTATTCTTTTTGAAGAGAAAGATGATCTGATGATGCCAGTTTTTCTTGCAAAGAAGCATTTTGATTTTCAAGATGTGCAAAATATTTTTCATATTTGTCTGTTTCGATTGAAAAATCATTTTTGGCATCACCAAAATCCTTGGTTTGTTGTGCAACCGTTTTTTCCAATTCAACAATTTTCTTTTGAAGCACAAATTTTTCTTTTTCAAAAAGATGATTTGGTGTGATCTGAGAGTCAGATTTGTTTGAAGTTTGATTCTGAACTCTTGACCGCTTGATTGAATCAAACAAGTTTTTGTAAGTCTGTTTCAAATGCTCATTTTCTTTTTGTAATGATGCCACAGCATTTTCCAATTCAAGATTTTTTGTATCAAATTCGTCAAAATCAAACTTGATATTGGTATCATCACATTTTTCTTCATAAATCTTTTCTTTTTCTTTAAGCACTGATGTCAAAGGGTTTTCAGAAGACATTTTCTCATACTTCTCTTGCAGTTTAAGTTGGAAAGAGATACTCTGTGCTTCGATTATTGCAAGATGTTTCTCAAAGTGAGCAGTTCTTTTTGACAATTCTGCTTTGACATCAGCAGCTTCTTTTGAAAGCTCAGTGATTTTCTTTTTGAGACAAAGATTTTCAGATTTCAAAGAAGATGTTTGTTCAAAATTCTCATTCACTTTCTCATGGCAAACAGATTTTGATTTGAAAGACTCTATTTGATTTGTGAAAAATTCCTTTTGAATGTCAAGTATTAAGCATTTTTCATCAAATTCGTCTTCAAGAGAATGAACGTACTTTAAATCTTCTCTCATTTCAGTGACAAGATGTTTTTCAAAGTTCTCAAAACTTAAGTTGAGATTTTTCACATGAGGTTCAATCTCATCTTTCAAAATCTTTTGGACTTCAATCTTAAGGCGTACATCTGACGAAAGAGGATTAGACCAAACGCTGTTATCGATGTTTACTTGCTTAAACCAAATGGCTTTTAACGTATGCTCAATGTGATGTTTAAGATTACAAAATTGTTTCCTTGCTTTATTTTGCCATAACGTAGCATCATAAGTAGCAAGTTGAGCTTCTTTGAAAAATCTTTTCACATTTGTGTCGTTTCTTTTGAAAGGTGCTTTTGGAAAATCTGTCAATTGTAGACCACCATACACAAAGCCGTGATACGAGAGAGGGTTTTTTGTTTGTTTTACTTTCAAACGTTTTTCCTCTTCAGATTTTAAAATATCTTGAGACTCAAACAAAAGATCATCTGACAATTCTTTTCCCATATCTTCAGCGTTGTATAAAATAGGTGTCAGCTTTTTCACTTTGTTTAAAACACACGGTTTTTCATTTTCCACATTAGCATTAATCACAAAACCAATCCCAGATGTTTGTTTCTCAACCTCCTCATCTTTAGTAGGCAGCATGTTGAATGTCTGAGAAGTCTGTCCCATTTTGCGAAGTTTGTTTTCAAGATCGTTTGTTAGTTTCAAAAACTCTTTGTTTTCATTCTCAAGTTTTGTGTTTACAATCTCAAAAATTGATGTGGTTTTCTGAAGCTTTGAATTTTCACTTTTTAAATCATTGTTCTCTTTTAAAAGCGCTTGAACCTTTCTGTTGTTAACAACCATTTGAGTGTCCAGATTTTGAATGGAACGTTTTTCACGAAGAACAGCTTCTCTATAACCAACTTCAAGTTCTTCATTTCTTTTTAAAAGTGGTTTGACAGACTCTCCATTCATTTCAAACTTTTGAGCTTGAGATTTAAGGTTTGAGTTTTCAAATTCAAGTTCAGCTTTTCTTTTTGTTACATTTTGAAAACCTTTTTCCATTTCTTTAAATCTCTCAAGCTCTTTTGTCAATAAGACATTCGCTTGCTTAGCTTTGCGATTGTCCTCTTTGCACTTTTCAAGTTCATGTTTGAAATTATTGATCAATGATGCAAATAAGGCACGATCTTGTTCATAAGAAGATCCATCCTGGGCAGGCTCACCTCTATTAGGATCCATATCTGGAGTAGCAAAAGTGATATTGCTATCATTTTGTTCGACCACACATGTGTCACTAATAGACTCAGGATGCGCAGGATGTGTCTGATCATGAGCAAACACATTATCAAAGATATTACCATTATCATGAGTATGTGAATGTTTTACCGTAGCCAATATCTCTGTGTATGATGAAGGTCTGATATGATCATCTTCGGTGTCCCAAACAGCTTCATTCCTTTGTGTACCATCAGCATCCGAATCATAGCTAGGACTGCTGCTTTCAACCTGCTGTTCTGAAGATGAATCACTGCCCGTGAAAATCAAACTATCATTTGATGCATCACCCTCATTGATCGTTTCCTTTTTTGCTTGAAAATCTTTCTCTGTCTCTTTTTCAATCACTTCTGTTTCCTTTAACTGCATCTCTCTTTCAATTAGCTCTCTTTCCTGTTTCAGCTTCTCAATCTCATTCCCTGAAGTGCTTCTTTCTTTTTCATTAGAATCCCTCTTCTTTTTCTGCATCTCCATCAGATGAAGTGATCTTGCATTAAGCACCATTTCCAGTATGTACATATGATTAAGCAATTGATTTCTAAAGACTTCAACTTCTATGCTAGTGAAGTATTTTTTCCATAAACTGCTTGATGATTCATAATCCCAAGAATTCTTAAACGCTCTAAAATCCATGGTCATGAATCCTTTTAACTGTGTCTTGAGCTCTCTAAATCCTACCATGCAATCACTTCCCTGTTCAATTTGCATTTCGAGTTGAACTATGTTGTTTTGAAGATTCCTCATGAAGGTAACAAAGTCCATTTCAGATCCGAAGAGTGTCTCAAAAGTTCTAAGAAATGATAAACCAAATAATGGTTGACGTGCTTCTGAGAGAACCACACAGTGATGCTTAACTGATTCAAAATGTTTTAAACAATTTTCTTTGGAGTGCATTGAGAGCTTAATCCTTACTTGCGTCTCTCTTTCATTTTGCTCTTTCATTTCCATTGTTTAACGATATGTGATAAAGTTGATCTTAGGATCTTTTAAGATAACAAAGGTTGTTGTTGAAGATTAGATGTTTTGGTGAAGATGAAAGTTCGTTCTCGGTTGATCTGATTGATTTCGTAATTTTCCGCCAAAAATCGAGTATGAAAATTTTCTTTCTCAAAATTTGAAAATCACTAAGAAATACAATTCTAAGGTTACCTGAAAATTTTGAGATTTGAAAATTTTTCCGCCAAATTTTACCGAAATTTTTTGAATTTTCGCCTAAAAATTTGAATTTCGGGCCAAAATTTTCAACGTTATACCAAAATTTAAATCTCGTGTAAAAATTGAACGATTAGTCTCGTGTGAAAAATAAATTTTACTCAATTTTTCCCGCCAAAATTTTATTTTATTTTATTTTTTTTTTATTTTTTTTTTTTGGTGCCTAACTCGATAACTTTGATTCTAACTCGATAAGTCTTCAAGCTGGTTTCTAACTCGATAAGTTCATGAGGTTTCAAACTCGATAAGTCTGAAAATTTTGGGCAGAGTTTCCCCTAACTCGATAAGCAATAAACCTAACTCGATAAACGATTAGGGAATGAAGGCTAACTCGCCACAATTCAAACTCGATAAAGTCTTTAAAGAAACACCTAACTCGATAGTTATTTGTGATCCTAACTCGATATGATTTCTAAGAACCCCTAACTCGATAGGTATTTGTGCACCTAACTCGATAGTGTAACCCCTAACTCGATAGGTATTTTTGATCCTAACTCGATAGAACCAACATAAACCCAAACTCGATAACCAATGTTTCAAACTCGATAAAACTTTTTCTCAAACTCGAAAAAAATGTTTCTAACTCGAAATTTTCACCAAACTCGAAAACAAAACAAAAAAAATTTTCTAACTCGATAACATACACCTCAAACTCGATAACTTGTATCTCAAACTCGACAAAATGTTTGTCCCAAACTCGATAGGATTATTTTCAAACTCGACAAAATGTTTTCAAAGTCGAAAAAAAATTTTTCCAAACTCGAAAATACTCGAATGAACAGTACCAGATACGAATTTTCTTCACCAAAAAACACGATTTTTTCACCCAAAAACAATCTAAAACAACCTAGAATTATCCCTAGGCTCTTGATACCACTTGTAGGACCGTAGAACAACCTTATCACATATTGAATCAAGCCTAAACCTAGAGAGAGAAAGTAAGTAGAGAGAGAGAGAGAGTGGGAACTCTAGTGTGTGGAATAATAACCTTGATATCACTAATGAATCACTAAGAGAACCAACCTCTAAATGAGGCCTTACATGACTATTTATACTTATAGTCTAGGGCTTCACATATCTTTGACTACATTACATAACTAGCCTTTAGACTTTATACAAACATGAATAGTACACATAAACTTAATAAACTAGCATTTACTAACTATTACATTGATATATTTAACTAACTATTTGACTCAATAATGATCGTCACTTTTAATCCTAACATAATCTAATAGGAACGACTCTTTCATACATCATTTTCTCATAAGCATCACATACCATTTCTAGCCATACAGATAGTCGTTCTTCATTCGTTAACCATAAAAGCTCAACATAAATATTATAGTAGAAATCAATTTTTTAATGCATGCTAAAAATAAGTTTTACGGTATCAATGGTTACAAAAATACATAAAATTGATCCAACACAATTGAGATATTTTTAAGGCTAAAACAGGAGTATATAGCAACTTATTGTGTTTTAAGGCGATTGGATATTGCATACAAGTTATTCATCTCCTATCTGAGTTCCTTTTTGTTCATTTATCTTGAATGATCATATGACGTGTTCTTATTAGAAGTTGCCACCACTACTTATGTATATAATAATTGTGTGTTTATATAGGTTTTTTTATTTTTATTATTATTATTTTTTTATATACATATACATATGAACTTTGTTCTATTTATGACTTGTAAGTTACATATTGATTTATATCGTAAATAAACATGTTACGCTATGACGCACTTAATATTAAAAATATGTAACATAAGCAATTCATTAAATTGCATTCAGATTACGTTGAACAGTTAAAGGTAACACCTTATTCTTATAAAACGGGGCATTACAGTGTGTAGGTGAGGAAGAAGATGTGTTTTTTTTTTTTTTTTTTTTTTTTTTTTTTTTCTTGGTTATTTTAAGCTAATAATTTCTATATATATAAAAAAAGGATGTGGTGCTTCAATGCCAAGAAGATTATATCTCCGGTTCACACGTGATGGTATGTGCGCGATAGATTTTTTTAATTTTTTATTTTAAATAAATAATATTTTTAGTTTTATTTAATAAATTAAAGTATTTTGATGTAATAAATGAAAATATATTTTGTTTAAATAATTGGAAAAGAAAAAAAAAATGGTTTAAAAAAGTGGTGTTATGATAAGAGGCAATTTTTCAATGTTAAATGTTTTGGTGATGAAATGATGTGACACTGAAGTGATTGACATTTTTTTTTTTTTGATGTTATGGTTTTACAATACTTAGCCCACTAAGCTATCAAGGTATGTGATACATGGTCATAACTTGTCATCAAAATACAATTTAACTCACCGGATTATACGAGACAATTTTTTTTTCTTTTTTTTTTTTTTTTTTTTTTTTTTTTTTTTTTTTAAGCTTATATTATTTTTGCTTATCTATTAATCATTTGTTTCAAAATTATAGTCCTCATTTCTATTTTTAGATGTTCTAAAATAATAATTTATTTTTTGTGTTAATCAGAGTATGGATCTAGTGAGAAGAATAAATGAAACAAGAAGAGTAAGAAGAAATTGTAGCCACATATTTTAAACAAGGAAAATGAATTAATAGGGAGATGCACCTAGTTTTGTGGGTATATTTAATATTTGTGGTTGTAGTTTTTTCTCATTCTTCTCATCTTAACTATATTTCTCATTTGATCGTAACTCGTGTATGTCAATCAAAATAATTTAGTAGGTGTGGATAATATATACTCCATCCATCTCAAAATTATTGTCATGAGAGAGAAATCACAAAGTTTAATAAAAGTGGGGACACTTTAATTTTTAACTACTAAAATAGAATATTAGTCTCTAGTTTTTACTTAATAAGGAAAATGGACAATTATTTTGAGACATCCTAAAAAAGAAATATGGACAATAATTTTGAGATGAAGGTAGTAATTGATTTAAGAATATTTTTTTAAAATGTGTACTTTTGTCTAGCTAGAAACAATAATTTTAAGACAGAAATATATAACTCTCACCAATTTAGCTTATTTTGAAATTTATGACTTATATAAAGTCACCCTTCCATGATAAACTTATATGATCACAAAAATTTCAGAATAAATACGAAAAAATCAACCCAAAAAATAAGATTAAAACATAATCTCAACCCAAAAAAGTAAACTCAACCCCAAAAAAAATAAGTCTACCACTCTCATCGCCGGCGGCATTGTAACGTCTCCAACAACAGACTAGCGATAACAGTGCCGTTTAATCCCTGTTTACCCGGAAACGGTTAGAACCATAAAAAAAAAGTTTGTTAGGGGCATTTTCGTAATATAAACAAACCTCACCACAAATAGTTTAGTTTATTACAGAAAACTATTCTATCGTCTAGGGTTTCTATTAGGTAATTTTATTCACTATTTGTGCATATCGTTGAGTTATTTGTTGAATAACTGTTGTTTTGATCGTAAACGATTTTGTGTACGTAGTGATGGCGAGTGGTTCCAAGCTTATCGTAGATGTGTTGCTACAACGGTTTATTCCACTTGCTAGACGTCGAATTGAAATGACGCAGTTACATGTAAGGATTGTTCACTTTTCGTTGTTGTTTAATGCTTAGTTTAGTAAATTAGAAGGCGATTTACTAATATGTTACATGTATGTTTGGTGTATTAATTGTGCATATAGTTGTTACATGCATACATTGATGATAGCATTAAATGAATGAGGTTTTTTCTATTTGAGCGAGTCTTTGACTCAGATGTACACAGTCTAACTAAGACGTTTAACTAGTGAGGTTTAAACGGATGCTTAATTGACCACTAGAAAGCCTTGGTGGCTATATATATAGCTATCTATAACTGCATGAAGCATTAATGTATACTGTAACATGGAATGTCCCCGCAATAGTAGTCTAATGGTCGGGGACGTGCAATATTAAGGTGGAGGCCATGGATCCAAATCCTGGCCTCGTGTCCCTTTAATCATTGTATTACGCGATTAACCCCTCCCGCGTGGGACCGGTTGGTTGGGGCCACCAGAGGTTCAGTTACCCTTTAATGTATAACATGGAAATATAGCTAATAGTCTGATTGGATGCATGCATATTGCATGCTGTTTCTTATATTCAAAAGTTGTTATTTTGTCTCTTATTGAAGTTGGTATTTTCTCAAATTATATATGGGCAAACTACAGGATGGACAATTTGTTAGGCCGTCAGATTCAGCCTATGACCAAGTGCTGGACTCGTTAGCTTTGGTGGCTCGACACATGCCTGTTCCTCTTCTTGAAGGACTTCTTCGTTGGAGAGACACGTGGGTTATTTTATCTGTTTAAGTATATTTATATATGTGTGGGACTCTAAAGCATGTTTTCTTTATAAGCACAATCACATGAATGGATAGGATATATCAGCATGTATGACTGGGCCTGAATTTCATTGCTGGAAATTAAAGCAAGCTTTAGACAACGACTTAAGTTAATTAAAACAATGTTTAGATACTTAATCTGCTAAAACAAGCCCAACATTGTATATCATGTTTCATGAACGGAGTCCATTGTATCACTGGCATTATGAATGTTTTCTGTCGTAAAAAGTATTAAAATGTTACTTTCTGGTTTCTTTTGCAGCGAATCCCCAAAAGGCGCAAATGATGCATCTGCCTACCAAAAAAAGGTTTGCCTGTCTTCATGATTTGTAAGGTGTCTGTATACATTTTTAAGGATGCAATTATAGAATGATGTCAATGAAGTGAATGATGCTTTCTTAGTTTAGCATCTGAATATTGAATAAAAAAAAGAGATTATATTCTTCATTATTGGTATTTTGTATGACCTGCATATTTACTGAGTTATAAGATGATGTGGATGAGGCTCTCACAACATTGGATTTCAGAAAATTGTGATGTATGTGCGTGGTCATAACACATTAACACATATATTTTAAGCGACCAGATAAATCTTATCGGGTGCTAACTATTTGAACTTTGCTTGTTTCTGAAAAAGAAATTATATATACTTTCTTGGATCAGCTTGCAGTTGAGTGCATCTTTTGCTTAGCTTGTATAAGCTTCGTGAAGTGTTGTCCACCTGAAGGACTTAAAGGTTTGGGATTTCCATCGTTGGTTCATCTCTATACATTAATATAATATTTCCTCAGACATAATAGGCTTACTCTTATTGCAGAAAAACTCATGATTGGACTTGAACATTTTGTATTTGATTGGTTAATCAATGCTGACAGGTAATGCCGATTTGGCTAGAGTACATCTTTCATGAACCTCGAATGGTGTAATTGCAGAAAAAGAACATAATATCTGGTTATGTTATAATATTAAACATTGTTCTTATCTTCTGAAAAGAAAATGCCAAAATGGAAAAAGTAATAAGATTAAATTACGTTACAATTCACACAATTAATACATGACTTGTTAGCAAATGTTTTAAATTTTTTATAAAAATAGTACTCCCTCCGTCCCATATTAAGTGTCCATAACCAAAAACACAAAGTTTTAGGTGTACTAAATTATTACAATTGATTGTTAACTAAATGACAATCATACACTCAATTAATATAAAAGCACAAAGTTTTAGATGTAATAAATTATTACAATTAATATAAAGTCAAAGGACAAAATTGGAAATCTAATTTTCAAGATTCCTTCATTTATTGTGATGGACACTTAATATGGGACAATCAAAGATACCGTTGTAGACACTTAATATGGGACGGAGGGAGTAATTAAATTAACAGGTGAACTATTCACGTTTCTTGCCCATATATATATACCACCTCACCACCTTTTCATTTCATCACAACCATCACCTCTCTCTAAAAAAACTTATGCAATGAGGATGATACAAGTGAAGAAGGGAAACGGTCTAGAATGAATCGAAGTCGACCTAGCATAAAGCTAGATGATCGAGCTCGTGATCCACAAGTGGTACCTTTTAAGAAAAGGGCCCGAGTTGTGTGCTCAGATGATACCAGACCAGTAAAAGGTCTCAAAAACACAAACCTTATTGCCACTGGTGATATAGATGCATGAGTGACCTCGTCGTTAGTTGTATTAGACAATTCTTCTCCATCTGAGCAATCTTCGTTTTCTTCGTCTCTCTAGTGTTTGCAATGTCAGATCTAGGACGAACGCTCCTATCATCACTAGGACCAATCTCTTCTGATTAACACACTGGTCTGGTATCATCTGAGCACAAAAATCGGGCCCTTTTCTTAAAAGGTATCACTTGCGGATCATGAGCTCGATCATCTGGCTTTATGCTAGGTCGACTTCGATTCATTCTAGACCGTTTCCCCTTCTTCACTTGTATCATCCTCATTGTATAAGTTTTTTTAGAGAGAGGTGATGGTTGTGATGAAATGAAGAGGTGGTGAGGTGGTATATATATGGGCAAGAAACATGAATTGTTCACCTGTTAATTTAATTACTATTTTTATAAAAAAATTAAAACATTTGCTAAAAGCCAAGGCAGGATTGATTTGATGTAAATATAATAAAAGTTTTGAAAGAAAATGACGAAAATGCTAACAAGTCATGTATTAATTGTGTGAATTGTAATGTAAATTTAATCTTATTACTTTTTTCAATTTTGACATTTTCTTTTCAGAAGATAAGAACAATGTTTAAGATTATAACATAAACAAACTTTTTCTGGACTTGAAACCTCAACTCTAGTTAATAAAAAGTTCCACACCGAAACTTTGTTAATTGTAGGGTTGTAAGTCAGGTTGAATATCCGTCATTGGTTGATTTGCGTGGGCTCCTTCTAGACTTAGTTTCACAGCTTTTAGGTGCTCTATCACAAATCAGGTAATTAGTACTTTAAGCTCAGTCTTAAAATTGACACTGGTGCACAAATTAATCCATCAAATTACTTTTACATTGTGTCACGATAGGTTTAGTCATGTAACTGAATGCTTTTTCATGGAGATTAATTCACGTCGGATTGATACTAGTGGTGCTCGAAGTGAAACCCTTAGTATCATTAATGGGATGCGGCATCTAATGCTTGGGGTATGTGGTACATACACTTATTGTTTGAAATATTTTCTTAATTTTTAAACATAAAATTATATATAACAATATAGGTGAAGACAGAGGGAGGTCTTAATGCATCAGCATCCTTTGTGGTAAAAGCAAATCCTTTAAATCATGCTCCCAACAAAAGAAAAAGAGAACTTCACCATGAGCTTTGCAATATGCTGTCAAGCATTTTGGCATCAGTTGCAGATGGTGGTAGAGGTCAATGGCCTCTTCATGGTCTACAACGTGCACTTAGTTCATGGTATGAAGCTGTTGGACGGGTAAGGATGCAGATCATTCATTGGGTAGACAAACAGAGCAAACATATACCTGTAAGTAAATGCTGAATTGTTCTATGGTTCCCTTTTTCACTTTCCTTTCTCCATTACTAGTGGTGAAAGTTTTGACCAAAAAACTTCTAAACGGGTCAATTCGGGTTATATTTATCTCTAACGGGTTGTTCAAAGGAAGGAGTCCACTGGTCGCAAGTTGACCAAAGTGTGTTTTTATTGCCTAAAGCCCACAGTCAAAAACTCGATTAATACTGAAATTTGTATTCATATTTGACGCTAATTATTTAGCAAAAATTAAATATTTTGGACAGGATGTGTCTTGGAGTCAACTCTATCCGATCTGACCCGTTTTAACCTGGTCCAAAAATTATCCGTTTTGACCCATTACCCAATATTGATGTCTATTTTTCTTTTCGCTTTGATTAATTCATCCTTGTATCTTTATCTTTTTGTTTCTCTTCTGATCATATAACTCAAGACACCACTCGTTTCTTTGTTCATTTTGTTAGGCTGCTTACCCTTTAGTGACTTTGCTTCTCTGTCTTGGTGACCCTCTTGTTTTCCTTAGTAACTTTTTTCCTCTAACGGAGCAACTATATAAGCATCTTAAGGTAACATTCCATTTACTAGTTATCTCCATACATTTTTACAGATGACACAATATTCATGTATTTTACAGGACAAGAACAACCGGTTCATGGCTCTGGACTGTCTTCACCGTGTTGTAAAGTTCTATTTGAGTATTCATGGCCACTCCCAACCATCAAATCGTGTATGGGACTACCTGGACAGTGTGACATCACAACTTCTTACGATTCTTAGAAAAGGGATGCTTACACAGGATGTCCAACATGATAAACTTGTTGAGTTGTGTGTTGCTATAGGGGAACATAACCTTGATTTTTGTATAAACCATCTGATATTGGAAATGCTTAAGCAAGATAGTCCAAATGAAGCAAAGATCATAGGTCTTCGTGCTTTACTTGGCATTACAATCTCTTCCAAAAGCGACCATGTTGGCTTAGAAATCCTTCACGGTGATTAATCTTTCGTTTGTCTAGTTGAATTGAAATTCTTAATTCATACTGACTTTGATTTTCTGTTGGTCTACATTGGCAGCTCAGGGATTAGGCCACCACGTTCCAAAAGTAAAGCTTGCAATCGAGTCTATATTGAGGTCATGTCATAGAGCTTACAATTTGGCTCTTCTCACTTCTTCAAAGACAACTACTGGTAAATTTTTTTTATGTAAGTTAAGAATCTTGCATTGAGATTTTCACTTCTAACTAATCATATTTCTTCTAGATGCTATTACCAAGGAAAAATCACAAGGCTGTCTTTTTCGGTCAGTTTTAAAGTGCATACCTTACCTGATTAAAGATGTTGGTCGAAGTGACAGAATCACTGAAATAATACCTCAGCATGGGATAAGCATTGATCCCGGTGTTCGTGAAGAAGCAATACAAGTACTGAATCGAATGGTAAAATGCATACCTGACCGTCGATTTTCTGTTGTGAGAGGTATGGTGAACTTCATCCTACGGCTTCCGGATGAGTTCCCTCTTCTTATTCAAACTTCATTAGGACACCTTTTGGATCTCTTGCGTCTATGGATCTCTTGCCTCTCTGATGAAAAGAGCGAATATGAAAACACTTCAGATGCAAAACATGTGCAGATAAGCCAAAGTTTAAAAAAGTCTTCTTTCAATCGTGGAGAACTAATTGATTTCCATGCGTCAGAGATTGATGCAATTGGTCTTATCTTCCTTTGTTCCTCTGATAGTCAGATTAGATTCACAGCATTGGAATTACTGCGTTGTGTGCGTGCTATACACAATGATATACGGAAAATTCTCGCTGAAGATGAATCTGAACTGATACTTATGATCGATGTTTTTGAGGAAAATGGGGTGTGTTTTCCTTATCTTTTCCTAATCTCTTTTCATGTGAAACAGTAATGTTGAAACCTTCTTTTGACAGGATGACATTATCCAGAGCTGCTACCGGGATTACAATCGTCCATTTGATCTGAGACGAAAATCTGATGTAGTGCCTCCTGATGCAACACTTGAGGCTATACTTCTTGATAGCCCTGACAAGAACAGATGGCCTCATTGTCTTAGTGAGCTTGTTAAATACGGTGCACTGTTCTGCCCATGTTCAGTTCAAGATGCAAAGTAACCATCTAGCTTTTTACTATCTTTTTAGTTTTCTGTTTATTCGAACGTTAAAATATAAATACTTTTGTTCTCAGGATAGAGATTACTAAGCGTCTTGCACTTATGACACCTGTTGAATTGGGGGGAAAGGCGTATCAGTTTCAGGATGCAGATAACAAACTAGATCAGTGGCTCATGTATGCGGTGTTTGCTTGTTCTTGTCCACCTGGGACAGATGGAGTGAATGCGGCAGCAACACGAGACCTATTCCATCTTATCATTCCCTCACTAAAATCTGGCTCTGAAGCACATGTTGTGAGTATTACACACTAATTTTTTATTAATAAAAACTAAAGTTGTCTTTTCACTCATTATACTCTCTTTGATTTCAGCATGCTGCTACTATGGCTCTTGGGCATTCACATCTAGAAGTATGTGAAATAATGTTCAGTGAGCTTTCATCTTTTATGGATGAAATTTCTTTGGAAACAGAAGGAAAACTAAAGTGGAAGGTATGAGTTCATACTCAGATCATGCATTTTCCTTTTGTTCCAAAGAAAGTATAATATCTTATTATCATTTTTTCATGCAGACTCAAAAAGTTCGACTTGAAGAACTGCGTGTCCACATAGCAAACATATACAGAACCGTATCCGAAAACATATGGCCTGGCATGCTGGCCCGTAAGCCAGTTTTCCGCCTTCATTATTTGAAGTATATTGATGAAACAACAAGATTAATATCAACAGCACCTTTCGAGAATTTTCAAGAGGTACAAACTCTTCATTGTTCACTTGCATCTGTACTAAGATCACTGGCCCCTGAGTTTGTGGACTAAAAATCGGAAAAATTTGACCCTAAAACCAGAAAGAGATTGTTCGATCTTTTTGTCTCATGTTGTGATGATTCAGGTAGTATATCGAGTCAGGATGGTCTAAGTGATTATCGGCGTGAAGTTGAACGCTACAAATCTAGTCATCACACTAGATCAAAAGATTCGATGGACAGAATTTTGTTTGACAAAGAATTGTCTGAACAATGTGAAGCACTACAATGGGCTTCCATGAATTGTATGGCATCCTTGTTATATGGCCCATGTTTTGATTTTGACAATGCAAAAAAAATGAGTGGTAGAATTATTTATTGGATTAACAGTCTCTTAATCGAGTTTGCACCTAGGGCTCCATTTGGGTATTCACCATTCGATCCAAGAGCTTCATTTATTGCTAAACATATAGAAGGTGGGCGAGGAGCCATTGGACCTGATAAGAGCAGAGTTGAGTGCCCTCGTGTTTCCCTTGCCAAAATAGCTTTAAAAAATCTTATTAGTACAAATTTAGACCTATTTCCTGCTTGCATTGATCAGTGCTACTATTCTGATTCTGGTGTGGCAAATGGATACTTCAGTGTATTGGCTGAAGTGTACATGCGTCAAGAGATACCTAAATATGAAATCCAGCGACTCTTGAGCTTGATTCTCTACAAGGTGGTGGACCCATGTAAAGAGGTTCGTGATGATGCCCTACAGATGCTCGAGACACTTTCTACCCGTGAATGGGCAGACGATAAGATTGAAGGATCAAGAAGTTATGAGGTTGCAGTAGTTGGAGGTCTTCCTGACTCTTACCAGCAATTCCAATACATATTATCATGCAAACTTGCGAAAAACCGACCTGAGCTGAGCCTGCTTCTTTGTGAGGAAATCATGCAGAGGCAACTGGATGCAGTTGATATAATTGCACAGCATCAAGTTCTAACGTGCATGGCTCCTTTGATTGAAAACCTTGATTTATGGAAACTACAAAATTCGGGGTGGAAGGAAAGATTACTGAAAAGCCTTTATTATGTGACATGGAGGCATGGTGATCAATTTCCTAATGAAATCGAGAAGCTTTGGAGAACTATTGCTAGTAAGCCCCGCAATATTAGTCCAGTTCTTGATTTTTTAATTACTAAAGGAATTGAAGATTGTGATTCAAATGCATGTGGTGCATTTGCTACATACTCCTTGGTTGCTAAACGAGTAAGCTTATATCTAGCGCGTATCTCTCCACAAGGCACAATTGATCACTTGGTTTACCAATTAGCACAACGAATGCTTGAAGAGAGCCTGGAGTCTAGTAGACCAACAGTACACAAGAGTGATATCGATGGTAATTTTGTTTTGGAATTTTCTCAGGGTTCAGCTGCAAGCCAGCTGGCGGCTGTCATGGATATCCTGCCTTATACGTCACCCCTTCTGGTTCGAGGGTCTCATGATAATTTACTTCGGAATGCAAGTGGAAGCTTAATATCAAAAGCAATGCATTTAGGGGGGAGAACGAGTTCAGGTCCAGTGATCCCATTGCCTCCTGAGATAAGTGTGGGACGGTCTGGCCACAGAGTTCGAGGTTCAGGAGGAAATTCAAGAAGCCGGCATGCTTCCAGAGACAGTGGGGATTACCTCATTGACATTCCAAATTCTGAAGCAGATAGTCATGGTGTGAGTGCTAGAGAACTTAACTCAGCTTTACAGGGGCATCGGCGTCGGCATCATGACCATTCGTTAACACATGCTGATATAGCATTGATTCTACTTGCAGAAATTGGTTATCATAAGGATGAAGATTTTAGGGAGCATTTGCCTTTACTTTTCCATGTCATTTTTGTCTCAATGGATAGCTCAGAAGACTGTGTGCTAGAACACTGCCAAACCTTACTTGTTAATCTTTTATATTCTCTTAGTGGGCGCCATCTGGAGCTTTACAATGTCGATGATAGTGATGGTGAAAATCGGCAACAGGTTGTGAGTCTGATTAAGTATGTTAAGTCGAAAAAAGGTAGCATGATGTGGGAAAATGAGGACCCCACAGTCACGGAAATTGATCTCCAAAGTGCCAAACTACTGTCTGCATTGGTTGAGAGCATGGTGGATGCCATTTTTTTTCAAGGTGATCTTCGGGAAACTTGGGGAGCCGAGGCACTCAAATGGGCAATGGAGTGCACCTCAAGACACCTGTCTTGCCGGTCTCACCAAATCTATCGTGCCCTTCGTCCCCGTGTTAACCATGATGCATGCATATCACTTCTCAGATGCCTTCATAAATGCTTAGAAAACCCAGTACCTGCAGTGCTAGGGTTTATAATGGAAATCCTTTTGACGTTACAAGTCATGGTAGAAAATGTGGAGCCTGAGAAGGTGATTCTTTACCCCCATCTTTTCTGGGGATGTGTGGCCATGATGCATACCGACTTTGTTCATGTTTATTGTCAGGTACTCGAGTTATTTTCTCGGGTTATTGACCATTTAACATTTTCTGACCTGACCACAGAAAATGTGCTCCTTTCAAGCATGCCAAGAGAAGAGCTTGATCACAGTGTTGTCAATAGTGACTTCCAAAGACTGGATGCTGCAGGTTCAGGTTCATCACCCGGTGGGAAGGTTCCGGCTTTTGAAGGTGTACAGTCTCTAATACTCAAAGGACTCATGTCAACCGTGAGTCATGGTATCTCAATCGAGGTTCTTTCAAGACTAACCATACCTTCTTGTGATTCAATCTTTGGTGACCCAGAGACACGTTTCTTTATGCACATCATGGGTTTACTTCCATGGCTCTGCTTACATCTGAACCCTGAGGCAGTTGTGGGGTCCACTTCACCACTCCTATTACACCACCACCAAAAGGCTTGTTCGGTTTCGGTGAATCTGGCAATATGGTGTCAGGCTAAATCATTAGAGGAACTAGCCGAAGTGTTCATGGCATACTCACAGGGTAGAATTAAAAGCATAGAGAATCTAATTGCTTGTGTGGCCCCACTATTATGTAACAAATGGACAGCAAAGCATTCTGAGATGGCTTTCGGGCACTTTCTTAATCTTCTAGACAGAGGACCTGTTGAGTATCAGCACGTTGTTCTTCTAATACTGAAGCAACTGCTTCATCATATTTCAATTGATGCTGTTCAGAGTCGACATATGTATGCACTCATTTCCTAAATAATTGAAAGTGGTCTGTGTTCAGAGGCACTGAGTGTATTAGAAGCTCTTTTACATAACTATGGGTTTATGTCTGTAACCCTTAACCATGATCCAGCCTATCATGAAAGCAGCCTGGCTGGGATCGACGAGTCATCATTTATTGCTCATGGTGGACCAATAAATGAGTCAATGACTTCAGCTAAATAGTTGGCTTTGCAGAATACTCGCTTGATCCTTGGTCGGGTGCTTGATAATTGCGTACTTGGGAGAAAAGGGGACTACAAAAGACTGGTGCCGTTTGTGAATACCATTGGTAATACTTAACCATCATATCTAGTTATCCAATTAGTATGCAAAGGTTCAAGGTACAACTTCTGGATCTGTTATTAGTTACAAAAGACTTGGTAAACAGGCCAACCAGATGAAAATTTGATTGTTCATCTATAGAGGCATCGCGTCAGTTGACTTGTTGGGAGTTGGATTGCACATAAATGAAGCTAGAATAGTGATTTTTTGGTACATAACACACCAATTTAGGAATTCTCATCTCCTAAGAACACATTGAATGTTTGACTTGATCGATGATTTCTTTTTTCTTCCAATATGTTGCTATTAAACTTGATATTGGAAACCTGTTTCTATAGCCTTTACATCTCCTACGTAAAGGAACCGATAGTGTTGAGTATTACAGTTGTTTTTGTTTGTTCTGCTTGCTTTTTGATCTGGTTTGTCCTAAAAGATGACCCAAAAGACCTTTTTTCTTAGCAGTAACATGCATGGTGTAAATTAAGAAGTTCTTAATATTATCTCAACTTGTATGTATTATCTGCAAATGAAGTACGCGAATCACAATTTTGATAATATGTGTACTAACATACAATAAAACTAAAAAAAAAAAAAAAAATGAAAACCATCAAGTCGAAAAGTGACAGGCCTTAAAAATGAAAGTGAAGTTTTTCCAAACTTTTTATGAAAAATGGATCTCAGAACCACACATTCCAACAGATCAAATATTGACAAAAGCTGTACTACTTTTTTATTGAGATACTTTTCGCAAGTTTTACAAAACCAAAAGGTCATTCATGTAAATATAGAAAAAAGGTGGGAAATGTTGAAAAGAAAACGGTTAAGAGCCATTGGCTGTTAATGCCAACAAATTATGGTGTGAAATGTAATCCCAAAAATTCAACATCTGCATTTCATTATCCAATAAATCTCTGATTCAGGTATGTCAATGCAGCTATAATTTTCGCGCATGTTTTGTCTGTTCATATCATCATTTTGTTTTCTAAATGTTACCTTATCTTTGGACATAGTTTCGTTCTATTAGAACACGAAAGATGGAAAATGTAACTTGGATATTGTTCTTGTAGCGAAATAATGCTTTATTTCAATAATTTCATGAAAGTTTTGATTTTTGCTTACAGATCGGGTAGTTGGACCGTCGTTTTTTGATACAAGCTAGTTCGTCTCCCTAATGATGGTATTTGTTATGCATTGTATCATTGATCCTCTTTTTTGCAGGTGTTGGATTAAAATCTTATAGCTCAAGATGGATTTTCATTATAATTATGAGCCATCTTCAGCTGCTGCATCGGTCTATTCATGTAGGCCAGAATCCGAGTTCTATAAAACCATGTCCAGAAGGAGTTCTTCTGTTGCAGATACATTTCAAGAACTAGAAAGTGTTGGTGAAGTCGTTACAAGATTCGAGCTTGATATGGCGTGTGTTTGTGAGAAGCTAGCTAACTTGAACCTATTCTTGATGCATATGGAAACTTTAGAGAGTGACTTTGAGGCCTTCGTATCTGATACTAATCCAAACATGAGTGACTTAGAAGTCAAAGCACTGGAGTTTGACTTTTTATACGGTTTTCTGACTTCTGAGGTGAGCGTATTGGAGACTCTAATATCTGATTTTCAGGCGGATAAAAGTAATATGCAGGAGTTTATATCTTCAAGTAAGTTTTTGGGTGAAACTTCGACGGAACAGGAAGATATGTTGCAAGATTCAGAAAAGTCACTGCAGCAATCTTTGGATCAGCTCGTTGAAATAAAAGCACGAGCTGCCATGTTTGAAAAAAACTTATCAAGATTTGCTGGAGGAGAGACCCGTAAGATCCTTATTATTTACATTCTTTTTATGTAGAGTGTTTGACATTGTGGTAAATTTGTACTTATACGATATCAAAAGGTTATTACTAGCAATTATCATTATTGTGATATGATTTTAGGTACTGACAAGGATGATTCAGCGGACTTATCCAACAATGATCTTCCTGAACTGAAAGACAAAATGAACTTGCAGACAGTGGAGCATCAGAGACATATTATAAGGATGCTTGAGAAATCGTTAGAAAGAGAAATAGATTTCGAGAAAAGGGTGTCTGAGTCAACTCAAATCGAAGAAGCTTTAACAATGAGGTTGCATGCTACAGAACAAGAAGTTCTTTTAGCCGAAGAAGAAACTGCAGTTGCCTTGGAAAAGTCATATGAGGCTGATCACGCATCTGCGATCCTAATGGGAATCTCAAAAGAATTGTTGAGTAAGGTCAATAAGTTACAACCTGATATTAAAAATCCAGGCTTTGAACCTCAACAAACTGCTGAAACGTTAGAAGCCAAAGATTTGAAAAGACAAATTGTTGAGGCAGAATGCAGGGCTAATAATGCTGAAGCTAAATGCAAGTCGCTAAGTGAAACTAGTAATGAGCTTAAAGGTTCATGTGAGAAGATGGTTTTGCTTGAGCAAAAGCTGAAGGATACTAAAGTTAAGTTAAAACTTAGCAAAAGCCGGAAAAACAGTTTTGAGGGGTTGGAGTCAATTGTGGTGATGATGGTGGGAGTGGCGGATGATTATTATGCAATTCCTAGATTTCTTTGAAATTTTTAGTTTGAAGCCAGTATATATATGATCAAAGATCTCACATTTTCGTATTACTCAAAGCAGATTTCAAGATTAGTCTAGCTTTATTGTAACCCCATTGAAGTTTTATGACAGTGTAATGAAACCTTGCTTTATTTCTGTTTGTGAAATTGAAATAATGACTGATGTATGTTGATGAAAAGTATGGGTTCTGAAAAAGATAAGTTCATTTTGACATGGGTTGTGTTGTATAGCTCAAATATGTACTTTATAAGTTATATTCAGTGTTATAGTTTCGTCTATAATCTCTCTGTGTTCCCAAGCAAACATTTGACCCCCTATAAAGATAGTATTTTCGGTTCATCTATACAAACTAGAGGTGGAAACTACTTTAATGATCTGATTGAGGAAAGAAAAGCGCAAGTTATTGCCTTTTGAGAGTGATTATTGATGCGGTTTTCATGTCACACTAATCAGTACCAAGTTTCTCGACACTGACGGAATCTGGGTGGTTCCCGGGGGTCCCGGGACACTCGTATATTTTTTGGCGTAGTTTTAATTTTCTAAGAAAACCTCGATTTTTCTAAAATGTACCCGGTCCTTAATATTTGTGTTTTTAGTATTGTTTCGAATATTCTAAATAAATGCACTTAAGTCACTTTCTGTCTTGGTTCCGTCCCTGTTTCTGGATATAGCGAAACCGATTAGTTATCTAATTGTATTGGAAAGTTTAGTAGTCAATGTAACAAGACTCCATCACATTATCTGATCATTTATGGGTCATTTTACACTCAAATACTTGAATAAATAGAATATTTAACTTTCAAACACAACAAATAATCTGTAGACACTATCAAATTCTCGGTACGTCCAAAAATAAGTGTTCACTTCTAAGTTATAACCGATCAAAACAATTTTATAATGAAATAAAGACACCTAATCGATTAACAGTAGAATCTTTTATACTTTTTAAAACTATATAATTCTCTATATATATCTATATTAATTCCCATTGTTGGTAGGCACTAAAAAAACATTGTCGGTGGATACTATACTCCAACAAATATTAGCCCATTGGTGGGCTCCGTTAGCCCAAAATCTTAGGCCCGTTTGCGTTTGTTCTTTCTTTCGTTGTGACATAATATGTTGAAGAAACTTCCCATATAAAATTCTTAAAATTGTTACCGGCTACTAACGTACACAAAAAAGTTCTCTTGTTAATCATATTTTTTGATTAACTGTTTCGACTATGATCATTCCAGTTTTTACACATACAACCATAGGAAAAGGTTGCAAACACCCCGCTGCAATGCGGCGGGCTCCACCTCGTTTACTATCAAAGTAGACATTTATTTTATTGTATCTTGAAACAAAGCGATCGGCTATTTTGAATATGTAATGCCAAACACCCTACTAAAGTAACAAAAGGAAAGAAATGAACCTGCATCAAAAGTTGAGGGACTGTTATATAAATGTTTAAAACATGAGGGCAATTTATGTAAAAACTATAGAAAGTTAGGGAAAAGCGGTGGGGTGGTGGGTGGGGTTCAAGAACTGACACCAATGAATGAATCACAACAACTGCACATCGTTAACGGATCAAGATCCCTTCACTAATTTTCTGAACCGGGTATGTTTCTTTATTTTTATCAAATTTAATTTCAATTTCATTCTGTAATTTTTTTATTGTTAGTTTTCATTTTATTATATAAAAGATGTAATGCCAAACACCCTACTAAAGTAACAAAAAGAAAGAAATGAACCTGCATCAGAAGAGCATCAAAAGTTCAGAGGACTGTTATATAAAAATTTAAAACATGAGGGCAATTTAATTAAAAACTATAGAAAGTTAGGGAAAAGCGGTGGGGTGGTGGGTGGGGTTCAAGAACTGACACCAATGAATGAATCACAACAACTGCACATCGTTAACGGATCAAGATCCCTTCACAAATTTTCCGAACCGGGTTTGTTTATTTATTTTTGTTAAATTAAATCTTAATTTCATTCTGTAATTTTTTAATTGTTAGTTTCATTTACTCTGCGTTTGAACTGATATTCCATTTTAATTTTGTTGTGCTAATTTTAATACTCTACTTATTATTAAATGATCTTTTCTTTTTTTAGGGTTCAGTTGAAATGTTTTTATGACATCATTTTTTAGCTAGTCATTATTAGTATTACTAACCACATTAAACTTCATGTACTAGTTAATATACTAATGGTGTTAATATTTCAAGCAAAGAAAAATTAAACACACATTTCGCATTTAGAATAGTGGTTGAACTTTGCGGAAATGCGTATGTTTAGGGATTGGGCGTAGATGTATGATTAAAGGCGAGTTTGTAAAGTTTCGGTTTAGAATAGTGTAAATGAATAATAAAATATGTTAAGGATGCTTTGGTGAGTTGATGCTGAGCAAGCGAGCCCCCTTTGGATATGTAGCTTCATGAAAACACGTGCTTAAAGTATTTCTGACTATCTGCATTAAGCATATGAGCTAGTCAAGCAAATCAATGCTCTGAAGTCCACTATCTTACTCTGTGAATACCGTTTAGAACAGCGTTTTTTTTTTTTTTTTTTTTTTTTTTTTTTTTTTTTTTTTTTTTTTTTTTTTTTTTTTTTTTTTTTTTTTTATGGATGCTATGTGTTAGACAAGCAGATATGTGATCTATAATTGGGTAACTCTTATAATTATGAAGTGTTAGCTGCGAAGGGGGTAGTGGGACTGACCCAAGAAATTTTGTCTCGAAACTGTCTTTGAGAATTAGGAGATGAGGTCATATGGCTAAATGCCCTTTTAAGAGTCATTGTATCTGCTGTATGGTCTTCGGTCTTCACGCGTATTCATTGATTTGATAATTGTATTGGATGCAAAAGCTGACTAATGTTATGTTATTTTAATAAATTTATATATATTCCCTTCTGTTTCAGGTTCTGAATTGAGTTTACAGCTGAATTGTTAAGATGGATGCCACCGCCAACTATGATGCATCTTCTCACACATCATCTCTTCATTCTGGTGGGCCAAGTAAGACTTCTAGAGACTCAGAAAGTACTGGTGAGATTATAGCAAGATTTGAACTGGATATAGCATTTATCTGTGAAAGGTTAACCAACTTGAACTTACTATCGATGCACGTGGAAACTAGGGAAAGTGACTTTGAACCCTTTGTATCTGATACGGATCCCGAATTGGTTGTCAAGGTATTAGAATACGATCTTTTGGCTGGGGTTTTAGGTTCAGAGGTCAAGTTACTAGAAACACACATATCTGATCTTCAGATAGAAAAATCAAATGTAAGTGAGTTTCTATTGTCACGAAAACATTTAGGAGAGCCTGTTATTGGGATGGAAGACATGTTGCAGGATTCAGAAAAATCGTTGGCACAGTTATTGGAACAGGTGTTAGATTTAAAAGTACGATCTGCTAGTTTTGAAAGGAACGTGTTAAGATTTGCTGGAAATAATGACTATATAGAGTCTTCAAAAGATGATATAGAACAGAAGGAGAAAATGAAAATGCAGACAGTGGAACATCAAAGACATATTTTAAGGATGCTCGAGAAATCTTTAGAACGAGAAATTGATTCGGAGAAAAGGGTTTTTGAGTTGACTCAAGTTGAAGAAACTTTAACAATGAGGGTGCGTATATTAGAAGAAGAACTTGTGTACGCTGAAGAGGAAGCTGAAACGACCTTGGAGAACTTCTATGAGGCAGATCACTCATCTGAACTCCTGATGGAAACCTCTAAAGAATTACTGAGTAGAATTAAGATGCTACAGTTCAATCTTAAAGGTTCAGTTCAACGAGAAGCGGAATTGAACAGTAATTTGCTGAAACTCCAGCTGGCTAATGAGAAAGCATCTACACAAGTGAATGTGGAAAAGGAAGATACCGCTCAGGAACTCAAGGATAGCAATGAGAAAGTAGTTTCACTTGAAAAACAACTAAGTGATACTAATGTTAAGCTACAAAACGCGGAGGCATGTTATGAAGCTAGTCTAGAGGACAAAAGCATGTTACAGTTTACAATTAAAGACATGGAAAATGTAATCGAAGACCTGAAGAGCAAGGTTACACGAGCTGAAGGTCAGACCAATAGTATGGAGGACAAGTGTATCTTTTTGTCTGAAGCAAACGATGACCTCAAGAAAGAGCTTAGTTCTGTCAAGGGTAGGGTTAGGTGCTTAGAGATGTCTTTGCATCAAATGGAAGAAGCTAAGAAGGCATCTGCAAAAGATATAAGTATTCGTAGCAAGTTTATAACTGATCTGGTTATGCAAATGGCACATCAAAGAGAACGTCTTCAAAAACAGGTTTTCAATATTATATATATTGGAGTGTATTGCCATAGATTTAGTATTGGATAGTATAAGCCATTTTTTTTAATCCTTGTGTCTTAAATGTATCGGTATGCATGCAGATATTATCATTGAAACATGAAAATAAAATTTTGGTGAAGAGCTTAAGGAAGAGAGATGAAGGTCGGGCTGGAAAACTTAGCCATGGTGATAAAGCGAGTAGTGACTTCACTGAAGAAAACAAAGAAGCCTTGTCAAGCAATTCTGAGGTAGCTTATTATTGTTTGCTTTTTAGTAACTTTGTTCATCTCCTTGGCTCAAGTTTTTGTTATATACAAAATGCTTCATTACTTGAACACAGTATTTTTTTTGGGGGGTTTTCAGGTGGAGATGGCAGGCAATGAGACTGTAATGGACTCCACTGAGACAGTAAGAAATATCGATGCAAGGCAGCTTAAACTATTAGACATCGTGAAAGTAATCCTTGTTCTAATCATTCCAATTATAGGGTACTATTTCTACCAATATCAGGTCGTTTAGTCTAGCTAGTTCACGTGGATGGTAATTTGGGCATCTGGTTCACCCAAATTCTCAGGTCAACGTATTTTGTATTACTGGTTAAAGACATATCATAATGTTACACAATACCTGGTCTGGTTGGAAATTTTGTTGTATGTTTTTAAACCAGCCAAAGATTGGGTTCTATCTTTTCATAGCTGAAGTCAACAAGTCCAGTGCAATTTGCAAATTTGGTCGCACGAGGTGCAAGTCATCAGTAGCATATCGCTACAAATTTGTTTCAATACTTTGGAAAAACTATCAGCTTGGTTTTGTATAGGTAGGAGCTAAACACGTAACTAGGTGATAGAAAGCTGCTTTTCATAATGTATGTAATGCGATTCCATCCTTGGTGTAATAAAGTTTAGGTTTGTTTTGACGATACAAACTGAAAACCATACCCGTTTTATTGATATTTTAATCATTTGAAGTTGATGCTCAAAACTTAATTCCGCCCCGGTGGTATTGGGTATTGTTGTTGTCGTTCAAAACCTGATTGCCTCAAGCTATTGATCCGGTTGACCTTATAACCACTAACAATTGTTCAGACAACATGACATTACATGTTCTAACTACTATTTCGTCTCATTGTTGAATACTACAGTATCTTGAAGCTTGGTTGAATGTTATTAACGACACGTTCTTGTCAGATATTGTTTGTTTTGGTACCTTTGCCTCACGGTTTTGCTCATATCACAATAGCATACATTGTAACATGCGCGATGTGAGACAAGAAATGCATCTTACTTAAACTAATATCGATCTTCATATATGTGCTCATAGCGACGTAACTACCAATCTTGTGAGTAATAATTTGTGCTTCTCCTTTTCTTTCTGGAATCAATTCTTTCATAAAATATGCACCAATAAAAAGAAATACATACCTCATTAAAACTCATTTACCTTAATTATATCATGTATTTATAGAAATTATTAGTTCATATATGGAAACATTATTATTTAAGGCAAGCTTAAACAACACTCATTGAATTGTTGTTAGCAAAACTTTTTTTATATATTAAAAATCGTAAAAAGTTGAGAATCCATTTTTTATAGAATGAACGAATCTCACCTACATAGGATATTATCACATGCTATATTTTGTCATTTTTCAGTAATGGTAAACCAAATTCGAAATCTATATGATTTATTCTCAAAAAAGCAGCCAGAGGAATTTTTTACTTTATGATATTTAAAAAAATTAAAAAGAATTAATTAGACGAATACACACGTAAAGTGGGGATGTATAGCGGCAGGTAATCATACTCATGAAATTGTGAGTACCCTTTATGCAAAGCGAGCGTTTTTTTTTTTTTTTTTTTTTTTTTTTTTTTTTTTTTTTTTTGTAACATGGGCTTCCGACTTGACATTGCGAGCCGACTAATCCCACGGCGACTACCCTTTTGGATAGCCCGGAGTCGGCGCAGGTGAACCTCCGTGGCCACAAGGGGATTAATTTTCTCTCCATTGAATTCGAACCCTTGACCTCCTCTTTGGAAGGTTGGTATTCTTACCGCTGGGTTACCCCTTTTGGTTAAAAAAAAAAGCGCGCGTGTTTTGAAATATGAAGCGTGTGTTTTTCAAAATTAATATAGTATATTTTCTAAAAGTTATCAAGTTTATAATTAATCAAGAAAATACATAATTTAAGTTGTCAAGTTTTTAAAAAGTTGTTAAGATGATGTACATAAAAAGTTGTTAAGCTGATGTACTTAAAGATAATTTGAACAAACTATATTAATTTAAATTTAAAAATCCAACTAAAAAAAAAAAATCTTTATAAATAGTCAATATAATAAGAGGATGAGTGGGATATATATCATTTCTTTTTCTTATTTTCTTCCTAGTATATTGTTTAATCACATAATATGTGAGTGACGATGCTGGTGTAAATAAAAAAAAAAAAAAAAAATTAAAAAAAAGGTAAAATAAAAGAGTCGACAGTCGTGTAAAAAAGTAAAAAATAAATTCCAAAATTACACACACATCCAACGTGTCATTTCACCAACAACCAAACACGGGCCCACCAGCAAACTAACAAACAAACGACCACCAAAACTCGTGATCCCAACCGGAAGCTTAAAAATCGAATGCATGAGTAACTGAGTAATAAAAATTAATGGCGTTGATTGTACGGAGCAGCAGAGGATCTGCATCGTCCTCCGTGTTTTCCCACCGTTTCTTCATCTCCGCTTTGTTCGCTCTTTTGTTCTTCCTTACCGCATCCGTATTGTTCTCATCTCGTCCTACTCATTTTATAAATACCTCTGTCTGTATGTCTCTCTCTCATTTAACTCACTCATATTATTATTTTAACAATGCATTATTTATTCTTGTATGTATGCATGTATTTGGATTTGAAATGTAGTAGTTGTTGAATAATAATAAATACTTAAGGTCTAGTTTGTGCAGTAGGGATTATTTAATGTCAAACAATTTATAATTGTTAGAGCACTCGGTACTGTCGCTGACGCTGTTATAGCAAATAGGGCTGTCACCTTAGTTTTTCTCGTGTAACTAAGAACGGAGAACCTACTCGTATAACTTAACCAAAAAACACAATTCCTCTATCACTCAAGTTATAAACACCCCCGGGCCCACACTTTTTAAATAAAGCACAAATCAAAGAAGTAAAAAGCCTTATAACGGGCAGGTGCCATAGGGTCGCGTTATATAGGGCAATAACGCGACCTATAACGTTCGGCACGGAATGCTCTTACTCCTCTTAGAAGTATTGAGATACTCTCGAGTTTACATGACCCGTCATGTTTTCTCACAAACAAAATAGTGAGGCCTACTGTTTTGAGTTATCCTTAGGACTGTTTTGGATTTCGTATTAAAATAGATTATGTGTTTTTGGACTAATAATTTGATTAGTTTAATAGAATAAACTGATTATCAGAAATAGGTTATTTGGCTATAGAATAATAAGATGATGAATATCAGATATGCAAACACACATACCTGTTTATCTGCTATTTGAAAACACGGTAATCACATATTCTGTTTTAAAATGTAATCCTGAACATCATACTTACATAGTTTAATTAAGATATTATTATGGTCTGGTTTGTGCAGCAGGAAATATTTTATGTGAAATATTAAAAAATTGCAAAAAAGTTGATGCAAATAGTGCTTCTTATTGTAAGTTAAGTTATTGTTGGGTGTGTTTCTTATCGCGTTTGAAACTGATAATTTAGTCTAAAATATTTTGATAATGAGTATCGGATATGCAAACACGTAAATTTGTTATGTGCCATTAGTTTAGTTAATAAATTAGTAAGGTCTGCTTTGTGCAGCAGGAAATATTATTATTTTGAAATAGTAAAAGAGAGTGGTTCTTACTTCTTAATGCTATGTAGGTTATCATTGGGGAGTGTTTCGGATCACGTTTTGGAGTAATCATACAATCACTTTTGAATAAGCTAAACTCAACTGATTATTCTAAACCAATTATTTGGCCTTATTTTTTTTTTTGAATAAGGAGTATTAGACATGCAAACACTCCAATTCCTTTATTTGCTATATGAAAACGCGTTAATTAGATAATTAGTTTGCAAACTCAACTCCAGACGATCCCCCTTACTTGAGTATCATTTAAAGACATTTAAAGATCTTGCATCTGTTGTGGTTTTACGATTTAGGAAGGAAGGATAGGTTACTGAAGTTTTTAATAGTTGGTTTGATTGAAACTATGAAATTTTATAGGAGACATGAACAACTGGGAGAGCACACACGCACAGGACCTTTCTAGATTTGAAATCGGATCAGTTTAAGACCAGGTTGGATTTGATACATAAGCATGCCACTGATCATATTATGCTTGTGAATGCTTATGGTTCTTATGCAAGGAAGCTTAAGATCGAGATATCCAAACAGCTTAAAGTGTATGAGGATCTTGCAAAGAACATATCTGACTTGACTCTGAAACCAATATATCGTACTGCATTGTATGATACTGATGGGCCATTAGATGAGGAGGTTTTGAAACAGTTTGAAAAGGAGGTTAAGGATAAAATTAAGGTCACTAGGTTGATAATTGGCGAGACGAAAGAATCTTATGATAATCAGTTGAAAATTCAGAAGTTAAAAGACACGATATTTGCAGTTCAAGACTTGTTAACGAAAGCGAAGAAGAATGGGGCATTTGCTAGCTTAATTGCTGCAAAGTCAACTCCCAAGAGTTTGCATTGTCTTGCCATGCAGCTGATGGGAGAACGGATTGAGCATCCTGAAGAATATAGAGATGATGAGCCAAAATTGGAATTCGAGGACCCCACGTTGTACCATTATGCAATATTTTCAGATAATGTGATTGCAGTCTCAGTTGTGGTTAACTCAACTGTAACGAATGCAGAAGAGCCATGGAAACATGTTTTTCATATTGTTACAGATAAGATGAATCTTGCTGCAATGAAGGTTTGGTTTAGAAATAGTTCAGTAGAAGGCAGTGCTCTTGTAGAGGTAAAAGCAGTTGAAGAATATACTTTCTTGAACTCATCATATGTCCCGGTTCTTAGGCAATTAGAGTCTGCAGAGTTACAGAGGTTTTACTTTGAGAACGGGGCAGAAAACACAACAAAGGATGAAAACAACAATATACAGTTTAGGAACCCAAAGTATCTGTCAATATTGAATCATCTTAGGTTTTACTTGCCTGAGATGTACCCGAAGCTTCACCGCATATTGTTTTTAGATGATGATGTCGTGGTTCAAAAAGATTTGACCGCACTGTGGAAAGTTGATATGGATGGAAAGGTGAATGGGGCTGTTGAGACCTGCTTTGGACCGTTTAACCGTTATGCTCGATATTTGAACTTTTCACACCCTCTAATCAGGGATAGGTTCAATCCAAAAGCATGTGCTTGGGCTTTTGGCATGAATATGTTTGATCTAGATGCTTGGAGGCGTGAAAAATTAACCGATGAGTACCATTACTGGCAGGATCTGGTATGTTTATTTTTTTCTTTTTCTGTTTTTTGCCCCTGATTACTGATCATTGTTCATAAATGGTTGTCCCTATCAATTTACATATCCACTAAACCTTTTTCCAGAATGAAGACCGGACTTTATGGCAATTAGGAACACTGCCACCTGGACTAATAACTTTTTACTCAAGAACAAAATCACTGGACAAAAAATGGCATGTTCTTGGTCTTGGGTATAATCCGAGTATAAGCATGGATGAGATTAATAATGCTGCTGTCATTCATTTCAATGGGAACATGAAACCTTGGCTCGATATTGCCATGAACCAGTTCAAGCCTCTTTGGACTAAATACATCAATCGCACTATGACATATATGCAGATGTGCAACTTTGGCCTATAGACAAGGATCACTTACACGTTAACAAGAATTTCAACAGAGAGGTATGAAATAAGACCTCTGTCCAATTTTGGGTACTCGTATTACAAAATTCTTCAGTTTACCTGTCATTCTGTCAATAGCTAGGGCATTAGAAGCAAAGCCCTTTCCCATTATTCTTTTCACTCATTAGTTGAAAACGTTGGTCTCAAGTTGAACCGACCTGCATGAGAAACTTAAAGTTTTTTATATGATATGAGATGCAGTAAATTCATAAATCACTCATAGGATTAATATTGATTTCCAGATTGCTAAAACATTGTTATGATAAAGTTTGAATTACACTACTGAACATAGCAGCACTAAAGTTGATATGTCCGGTCTTGATTCTGCAACTGTTCGTTCAATTTTGTTGTTTTCGACTCCTGTTATTTGTAACCATTTTAACTTCATTTTTCCTTACTGTTTATGTTACATTGAATGTTCTGTGCTCACCAAAAATCCGGTGTGAAACGTTTACGGGTCTCATATATGTTTCACACTTTGGTATATTGAACCATTCTTTGAAGTCTATATAAATCAGAAGTCAAAGTCAAACTTTGTGTTTGTAATCATATGTAACATAAATGTCAAAGCGACGACATGAATACGCACCATAAAAGTTACAAACAAGATCTTTTTTGTTTGACCAATAAAATAAATTCTAGAAACATTGTATTGTGATTTTAGCATATATAAGCTGCAAAATTTTCTTTGTATTAATTAAGGTTTATTCCTTTTTTTTTTTTTTTTTATAATAACATTTATTCATTGTAAAATACAAATAAAAGGCCAAAAGATGTAAGTTTTTACTTTTTAGTGTTTTTTTGTAAAAGAAGTTACAAATAAATGATTTAAAAAGGTCAAACGTCTATGTTTCACACAAAAGATCCCGGCAATCGGATACTTTTTTTTAATAAATATCAAACAAAAGCATATTTTATTTTTATACTCCTTACACTTTGGCCCCTATATTTTCCATTCTGTCATTTTTCTCCCAATCTTCAATACAATAACTTTTAATAGTCCCACTAGGAAGTAGGTATAACCTATTTTTTCTTGCAGAAAGTCTCTTACCTACAAACAAACAAACATATCATGATAATTTTTATTGTTAGGTGACCTATCATGGATTCATAATATCTTCCTTTTATATTTCATAATTTCATATCGATGTGAATAATGGTTATCAAAGTTGATGCATGAAATGGTGATAATGGTTATCAAAGTTGATCCATGAAATGGTTAAGTAATTTAAAACATATTCACCATTGTAAAAAAGTTATTGTTAGTAAGCTATCATGTTCATTTCACTCAAATTAAGGCTGGTGATAATAGATCGCGGACCTAACCGAACTTATTTTGATTTGGTTCTCGGTCCATCATTTTCCTATATTTCGCACATCTTCGTTTTGGTCCAGTTTAATATAACGCAAAACTGGCCATTATGCTTTATTTGACCAGACCAGAACGACCCAGACCTGGACCGAACATTTCGGTCCAAAATTTTGGGCAAAATCAGTTTTTTATCCGGATCAGTTTTGGCAGTATGGTCCGATTTTCGAACCGTGCTTAGTCCTAACTCAAACTATTGTAACACAACAAATTTTAAACATGGTTCCAAATTTTACACCACCTTCAAAAAATTCACATGTACTCTCACGGGCCTCGATCTACCTTAAAATATATATTCATCTCTACATTAACAAACATTAATAGTATTGTTTTAAATTTTCTTTTTTAGCTATGTTGGCACATAAACGGAAAACAAACCTTAGGGGGAGCTAAGTTATAAAATAAGTAAAGTGAAGGGTAGTAGATGAAATAGATAAATGCACCACCAACCACCACCAGCAGAAAGAAAGAAAGAAGGAAGGTGGTCAAAATTGACTTGATTTGAAGCCGCCTGCCCTCAGGACCGTTGATCTCTCTCTTTTAAATACCAAACTCTCATTTCCCCATTTTCACATTCATTTTTAATCTATTTACCAAATCACAGATCCTTTTATCATCCTTTTGTTAAACATATAAGGTAATCATCGATCATTTTACTATCTTTTATTCAATCAATTCATTATATATTTATGTATTGATTTACGTTTATATCAACCAGGAATCGTTACGTTATTTAATTACTGATTAGATTAGATTGATCGGATAATATTTACTACACCTGCTTGATCCGATATATCAAAACTGGATCTATTTTTGTTACTTGTATTGGGTTAATCAATCTAAATTTTAGGAGCAAATCTTAGCGTTTTAATATTGTGCTTTTACTGTTTTCATTGATTAAGGATCAATGAATAAAGATGCTACTATAAGTTTTTAATGAAATGGAGATATTCTTATCAAACTCAAAAGTGCAAATGTTTCGGAATGAGGATATAATGCTAGTATTAGTAGTAGTAGTAGTAGTTAAATTGCGCTTGAATAAGAAACGGATATGATAGTCTGTTAGAGTCCGGTTTTATCTACATTAGTATGTAAGCTGGACATTAATAAAAGCTTTTTCTTATATATGATATGTGTGAAAGGTAGATCTGTAGACCTTAATGGCAAATCAGATGGTCTGTACATAGACAATACAAGTGTCGTAGACGATGAATTCTTTCTGTTCTGCTCTAGCGTTATATAAAATTTGTATGATTACTTTTATGGGGAGTATCAGCTTTCAGTAAGTATAACTGCGGATCAGATGAGTCATTGAATGGATAGTATAATGTTAACCATGGGTCAAATAAGTAAAACTAGCATGACAAAGGGTAACAGTCTCAGTTGAATTTTGTTTGCAGGAAATATGGCCGAAGAATCAAAGCTAACAAGAATAGGCCTTGCTGGTCTTGCTGTTATGGGCCAAAATCTAGCCCTCAACATTGCTGAGAAAGGGTTCCCAATTTCAGTCTACAACCGTAGTACGATCAAAGTTGATGAGACTGTTGAACGAGCCAAAAAGGAAGGGAATCTCCCAGTTTTTGGTTACCATGATCCTGAATCATTTGTGAAGTCAATTCAAAAACCACGAATGATCATCATGCTTGTCAAAGCCGGGGCACCTGTTGACCAAACAATCAAAACTTTGTCTCAATACATGGAGAAAGGTGATTGCATCATTGATGGTGGCAATGAATGGTATGAAAACACCGAGAGAAGAGAAAAAGCCATGGCTGAAATTGGTCTTCTCTACCTTGGTATGGGTGTTTCTGGTGGTGAAGAGGGTGCACGAAATGGGCCATCTATGATGCCCGGAGGTTCCATTGAGGCTTACAAGTACATTGAGGACATTGTTCTCAAGGTAGCAGCTCAAGTACCCGATAGTGGCCCATGTGTGACATATATCGGTGAAGGTGGTTCAGGCAACTTTGTCAAGATGGTTCATAATGGAATCGAGTATGGTGACATGCAGCTGATTTCAGAGGCTTATGATGTACTGAAATCTGTTGGGAAGCTCTCAAACGAGGAACTACACCAAGTATTCTCAGAATGGAACAAAGGAGAGCTTCAAAGCTTCTTAATTGAAATCACCGCCGACATATTTGCCATCAAGGATGACAAGGCAGACGGTTATTTGGTTGACAAAGTCTTGGATAAAACCGGGATGAAGGGTACTGGAAAATGGACCGTTCAACAAGCTGCTGATCTATCAATTGCTGCTCCCACCATTGCAGCATCTCTAGATTCACGATTCCTTAGTGGTTTGAAAGATGAACGTGTCGAAGCTGCAAAGGTTTTCAAATCAAGCGGGGTTGACGATATCTTAGCAGATCAAACAGTGGACAAGGAAAAGTTAATCACTGATGTAAGGCAAGCTCTATACGCAGCGAAAATTTGCAGTTATGCACAGGGGATGAACCTGATACGTGCCAAGAGCATTGAAAAGGATTGGGGTTTGAAGCTAGGTGAGTTGGCTAGAATCTGGAAGGGTGGGTGCATCATTCGAGCCATATTCTTGGACCGCATCAAGCAGGCATATGACAGGAACCCAGAATTGGCTAACCTCTTGGTGGACCCTGAGTTTGCTAAAGAGATGGTAGAGCGTCAATCTGCTTGGAGAAGAGTTGTATGTTTGGCTATTAATGCAGGTATCAGTACTCCTGGTATGTCAACTAGTCTTGCTTATTTCGACACATACAGGAGAGAGAGGCTGCCTGCTAATTTGGTGCAAGCTCAACGTGATTACTTTGGTGCACACACATACGAAAGGACCGACATGCCTGGTTCATTTCACACTGAGTGGTTCAAACTCGCCAAGCAGATAAACAACTAAGTTTCTCCGGGTGATATCTATCTTGGCCATCGGAAATTGAAACAATAATAATCTTATTTTCTTACCCTCATTCAGTAAATCTTTTTGATTTGTCTGCTTTGGGTAGTTTAATCTGCTTGTTTTATATGTTGGATGGGAGTTTTTTTGTGTTGTTTTGTGTCAGTAGATGTTACATTCTCTCGAATCATTAATAATATAATTTGATCATATCAATGAATCAATTGTCCTGTCTTTTAGAAAATTTTCATGATATGGTGTTATTGCAGCTGATCTTAAAACCTTGTGAGCATGAAAATTGCAGCAAGTACAAAGAAGATTGTTTGATATCAGGACCAGTTTGATATGAGTTATTAATAGAGTAAATGTCATTTTTCGTCCCTGTGGTTTGCCGGGTCAATCAAGAATCGTCCCTGCCGTTAAATTTCTTCGGGTTTGGTCCCCATGGTTTACAACTCATACGGGTTTGGTCCCTTGACCAACTTATCTCAGTTGACCATGTATTATTGTGACGTGGCTAATAAGTAGGGGGCAATTTAGTCTTTATACGTGTTTTCCCTTTAAAACACAAACACGAACACAGATCAAACACAAACACAACACAATCTAAACACACACAAACTGAGAAACAATGATTAGATGCAAACGTTGTGGATCAATAGCCATTATCAAAACATCTTGGACACCTACTAACCCCGGAAGAAGGTTTTATTGCTGCAGTAAAAGGGTAAGTAATCAATTTTTTATTTTAGAAAAACCCCCAAATCGACCTAAGTTGACCTAGTTTTGTGATTTGCTTTGTAGGTATCAAATTGTGGTTTTGTAGATTGGTATGATCCTCCTATATGTGATAGGGCTGTTCAAATCATTCCTGGTCTACTAAATTCAATGAATCGGCTTGAGGGAGAATTACTTGAAAAAGCTAATGAAGCCAAAAGAAATAAGAAGTGGTTGATCATCAGTTGGTTCTTGTTTTTCTTTTATGTATTGTTAAAGTGATATGCTTCATCTAGTGAATCATCTAGGGTAGCTTGGTAGACATAAGAATGTATCTTAGCAAGACAGTTTGTTCTTGTGTGGTCAAGTTATATTTTGGGTCATAATGAATGAAAAATTATCAATTTCAACTTGACAAACAAATTAGTCTTTAACTTTTATTTCATTAATGTATACATAGATGCATATTTCATTTAGCTTATTGTAGCATACATAGATGCATTAGACAAGGATTGTTAAAGACATTACACAGGTGCATTACATAGATGGCTTAGCCCATTTTCCCTTTCCCTGAGGTGCCAGTTTGTGATGGATTGTAAATCCTCTTCCACTTCTGTCCCTCAATGACTTCCCAAGTGTGCCTATTTGGCAAGCCTATCACTTGAACCCTTCCTTCATATGGAACATCACCAACAGGAGTATTGTTAACATGATAGCTAGCAAAAGCACCCATAGCCTTTTGGGAGACACCTTGATTACTTGTAATCATCATCTTTGACTCAACTTGGTCAGAAGTACCCTTTTTAGACACACATTGATCCTGTTCAGATGTTGAGTGATAGCTAGACACCCAGCTATCATTAAATGAGCTGAAATCAGAGCTTGACTCAACCATTTTTCCATTGGCTTTTTTGTTACTTGAGCTTGGACCATTAGCTATTGGTGGAAAGTAAGTAGTCCAACCATCTGATTCAGATGAATCAGATGATATGTCAATCACTTGAGGCTTGGAACTCATCCTTGATACTAGTATTTGGATGAACTTTGTTGTTTTGACAGATTGTTATGGTGTAATGTGTTGTGTGTATATGTGTATTTAAAGTAACAAGAAACACTAGAGTCAATGCAAAAGTAAATGCAATTAAACTCTAAACGATTGGTTGGTATTTGCAGTTATGGTTCTGCATTGTTGAAAGTATAAACAATTTGACTTTGACTTTGAAAGTCAAAGTGTACCTGCATTTTTGGTATAACCAACACACAGCATAAGCAACTTGGTTGGCTTTTGCAGTTGTGCATTTGCTTTTTTGGAATTAGAGACAGAAAAGTTTGGTATTTGTAGTTATGGATATGCATTTGAAAGCCAAGTGACAATAGTTCACAGTTGTGACAACTTTGACTTTTACAGTTGTGCATTTGCTTTTTTGACTTTTACAAGATATGCAGTTGCAGTTGTGACAACTTTGCCTTTTACAAGATATGCATTTGCAGTTGTACATTTGCTTTTTTGGAATTAGAGACAGAATAGCAATTTTGACTTTTATAGTCAAACCATAAACATTCATAGACACATTAATTCATAAACTGACTTTCAAAGTCAAACTTGCTTACCACAAACATGAAAAAGACATTGTTTAACATCACATGACACAAACACATAAATGGCCATAACAGATTAGGCCAAATGTAACAAAACACAAACATAACATGACATAAGTTATAATCATTCATAATATACTACAGAAACATAACATTAAGGAGAATTGTATCTGTTAACACTTGTCTTTGTCCTCTTTGATGGTGAATCTTGTAGGAGCAATGGAAGTGGTCTCACTCTAGTAGGGGCACTTGAAGCTTGTGTACCAACAACAACAGAAGTTTGTAAAGCATGTGGAGCCTGAGACATCACCATACTTTGTTGTGATTGTGAACCCATACCAGTCTGTGAACCAACACTTGCTTTCTTAGAACCACCACTTATCTTCTTTGAACCACCACTTGCCTTCTTGGAACCACCACTTGCCTTCTTTGAACCAACACCTGATTTCTTTGACCCACCAACAGCATTCTGTGAACCACCATCTCTTTGACCCTTGCAACTTCTTTTGTTGTGACCAACTTGCTTACACAGTTTGCATGTCACACTATTTCCTGATCTACTTAACCTGCTACCTTGTACCATTATATCTGCAAGTTCAGCAGCAGTCTTTCTTCTTTTTTTCCTAGGTCTTCCAATTTGGGGTTTATGATCTGGTGGGATAATAGTATTTGGAACATTGCACTTATCCCAAAAATCTGGTGATCTAGTGGGATTAATCTTAAACCTATACATTTCTTCCCATGTTGAAAGCCAATGACATGGATGACAATAAGACTCTGGTATGGCAGTTTCAATACCATTGGTAGCCATATTCCATATGGATGCTACTGCATGTTTACAGGTTATCCCACTCAATTCCCACCTTCTACAACTACAAGTTCTATCCCTGATGTTTACTACACACTAGTCACCCCAAGGACTGTTTACTTGATATAATTCACCCCCATTCCACTCAACCTATTAAATTATATAAATTAAGTAATGACTAAAAACAAATAAAAACTGATAAGGAACTTATGGAAATTAAGTATTACCTTCAGTGGTGCTGCTGCTTTAATAATTTTCTTTAAAATCTTAGCTGCATGAGGGGTAAGAGGGCCATCAGTCTTGCTTATTACCTTTTGAACATTTATTATCCTTTTCACAAGGTATTCCCTTATGTATTCCAAACATGTGATTATTGGCTTGTCCCTTGCATCTACAAGTTGTCTGTTGAAAACTTCACACATGTTGTTCAAAAGGACACCAGACTTTGCCCTACCTGCAATGTCATGAATGAATATGTTAAAGTGTTTGACATTTCATAAAGTAACTAATATAACAATCATACTAACCAGAAAAGTGACTTTTAGACCAATGTTGTGGTGGAATCTTCTTCAACCACTCATAAGCCTATTCTTTATGAGCTTTAACTGCTTCCATGTTTCTGTCAAACATCTGAACAGTTGTAGATGTGGCACACTTCCATAACAAGTCTTTGTACATCTCCCCTCTCCATGACAGCTTCATGTTGTCATATGTATGCTTAAGACAGTATCTATGTTTAGCACATGGAAAAGTCTCTGCAATTCCAGGTATCACACCCTAAAAAGTAAAACAAGTAAACATGCTGAGACAACAATAAATAAAACTTACAATAAATTTTAGAGAAAGTAATTAGTAATCATACCTTTTGCCTGTCAGTTATAAAGGTAAAGTTAGAGTTGCTGAATAGATTGAGATCATCACCAAGCCAATCAAGAAACCATTTCCAAGAATCTTTTGTTTCAGCCTCTACAATTGCATAAGCAAGTGGGTAAATTCCATTGTTAGGATCTACACCTACTGCTGTCAACATTTGACCAGGGAAAGGACCAGACAAAAAAACAACCATCCAACCCCAACAAATCTCTCTTTCCTTTCTTGAAACCCTCTTTTAATGCACCTAAACATATATAAACCCTCCTAAACTTCCTCTCAAGAACTTTTATGGGGTCAGGTGGTCTTTCTAAATCAATCCTAACAGTTGTATCAGGATTCTGTTTTTGTAGCTCAATAAGGTAGTCTCTCAGTTGTGCATAACTCTTAGTGTAATCACCAATCACTTTTTGTTTGGCCATCTGCTTAGCTCTTTGAACTTTTTGGTTTGACATACCAATTTCAAGTTTTCTATGTAATTGATCTTTAAGAGCATTCAATGGAATTTTTGGATTTGGTTTAATGGTTGCCTCTACTTCTTTTGACAAGAACTTTGCTGTGCATTTCTTCACAGTTCCTGACTGTAAACATTTGTGATGTAGAGAACTGCAAAAATCCATATAATTAACCACGTTTAATTATATAAATATCTCTGTCATTATTTTAATCACCATTTTTACAGAAAAATTTGAAAATTTTCTTATTATATTAAATGGTCATGATTACGATATTGCAAAATTCACCAAATGACGAAACAAGTTCTCGACACGTTTAACAAAAACTAAATAACTTCACTAATCCTAATTACTCACTAATAATAATAATTGGACCCTTAATCCTTTCCAGCCCATAAGCCATGATTACTATTCATAAGCCCAAAATACAAGGCCAACTTCAATTCATTAATATTTCATATATCGACTAGTTACATGCTACCAAAACGACTCTAGTATTCTCAATTCTTAAACATGACACATATATATTTTTGCACCATCTCGTTTCTCACCTAGCCAACTATTAGTGTGTCGAACCTCAGCTCCATAAGTCGAGTTTTGATATGTTTTTGAAAGGCAAAGTGATCGGTCCTAAAACAAACCATTCGACATAACCAAATATTCAAAACTCAACCGTTTTAATCCAGGTTTGTTTCTAAATGATTCTAATAATATTTCAAGCATGATTTCATGATTAATATTGAGTTTCATCAACTAGGAACCAAGCCTTACACGATTTTTCCAAATCGTGTATGTATATATATAGTAGTCGACATCTAGATGACTCAACAAAACATATTCCATGTTTCTAGCTCTCACACATCCTTCTATATTGATATAATAATCAAGGTTCATTCCAAGAATTCCACATTCACTGACAATGTATAGTTACATATGTTTTCTTGAAAATATATTAAACCATACGTACACTAAAATCTTTCTATATGTATCGTTTCTTCCTCACCTTATTTTTCCATTAAAGACACTCCAAACTAACTATAATACTCTCTCAAAATAACCCGTGAAAGACCAGAAGCAAATCATTCGTATGTTTGGAATTTATCAAGTATATCGAGTCTAATTTGATAAATTCGTTACTTGAGTTATAAACGAACGTGGAAATTCTCCTTGGGTTTCCCTCATTCACTCGACTCTCTACCACCCTTGAGGTGTTGTAAGTTGTAACACCCTCAAATTTAAGTTTGTAGCAGCGGAAAAGTAATTTGGGTGTTACGGGGAGGATTGAAGTTATAATCTCATAAAACGGCTTAAAAGAAGCGTTTTGAAAGTTATTTGTCATCAAATAATATTTTTGATAAAAGATGAACCATTTGATTTAGAATCTTATTAAAAGATATAAAGGCTTGAAAGAATGACATATTTGATTTTTACACCATTTTAATTTATCAGAGTAATAAATGCCCGCTACGTGTCTTGTCCTGCTCCGTTAAATTACCTGAGATACACATGCTTAAAAGTGTCAACACAAAGGTTGGTGAGTTCATAGAGTTTAATGGAAAACCATTTATTTTCTATAGATTTAGGAATATTTGGTAATAATTGTAATAAGTATTAACAGTGATAAAACAAGTATCGAGTAATGTAGATTATAATCACAGATAAATCATATAAGCATTCAATCAAAATCAAGTATTGGATCAAAATCCTAACATGAGGTGGAAGCTCATGATGCTAATGTAGTGAGATCTATCATTCAAATATGGTCAAAACCTATACAGCTGTATCTAAATATATGTTGAAAACATACATTTTCTTATGGATATTGCACCAAGCCTCATGACATGCAAAACGTTAACAAAAGAGGTGATTTATCAAGACAATGATAAATTTTGCCCTCTTATAATAGGTGATTTGTCAATTCCTATTTGTATTCAAATATAGTGTATCACGACTAATACGACTAACCATATGCATATGGCATTCCGTCAAGTATTAGTGAGATAGGAGGTCAATCCTTAACAAGTTTCGAAGCTGTTCACTATATTCGCGCTCACATACAAGTGATTAATGGCTCATGATTGAGGGACTTTATGGCGATGAAGGTAACTTAGGCAATATCAAGGTAATAATGTAATTAGAGTATTTATGCTCTTCCTAGCAATTATTTCTATTGAACATAGAAATGTCATATAGAGATAATGGAATCATTCAGGATAGTATAGTCTAGTCAAGTATCATGCCACAATATTCAATTTGGGAACATTATCATCTGAGTATCAGTATTTCAGTTAAGTATTTCGCCAGTAACATATATATATATCACATATCACAATAATCAAATTGGAAACATTATCATCTGAGTATCAGTATTTCAATTAAGTATTTCGCCAATAACATATATATATCACATCTTAAATCATAAACCATATCAAATAAGTATTAATTATGAAATTCATTTGAATCATGTAATTTATTCATATACTTATAAAATTATCAAAGTATATGTAAGCATGTATCTCCCCCAATGAGTTAAAAACAAATATTGGAAATGGGGCTATGACTCACCTTGATTGATGTTGGGATGATGAAAAGTAAAGTAGGATGAGATTATGAGAATGATTATGGAAACGTCTCTGATACGGAACCTGATAAATAAATTTATCTGAGAATCTAGCCAAATACTATTTGGTAAACGAATAACGATAAATCGTTAAGATGAAAAGATGATATGCGAATGGAATTATTATGTTTATAATAATATGATGAGATATGCTATTATTTCTAAAGTTTTCCCTTTTTAACAATGATGATAATAATACGTAAAGATAATTAGTTAAATGTCGTTATATATATTATTAACGTAAAAATAAATAATATATAAATAAAATGTAATGAAAATGCATATGACGTGATGGGGTGACGTAAAATAGAAAATAAAATAAGAATGTCAAATATAATATGTGGGTTCTTGTCCTTTTTCCAATTTTACAATTTTTACTCTAACGGCGTTAGCGTTACACCGTTAGTCCTTATTATATAAAATTTACAATTTTTGTCCTCTACTTGTCCAATAATCCATTCTGAGCTAGGAAGTTGATAATATGTCATTTTATATCCTATTGGTTCTGTTTTTACCATTTCAGTCCTTATCTTTCTCGGTTTGGCATTTTTAGTCCTCCTAGGGGTTGTCGCGTTACATTTTTAATCCAAACGTTCAAAAATTATTGGAAAAATTATATTAAATTTTCTAGAGCTTATTGAAGCTTATTAAAACTTATTTCAACTGCTTATTTGCAAAAATAGCTTATTTTTCAATAAATGGGCTTTAACGAGCTAAATGAAAAGCCCGTTAGCATTTAACGATCCGTGAGCGTTGAGACAAGTTGGGCTTATCCCTAGACTCATTTTAATGTTATAAAATCGTATCAAAAGAGCTTTTTGGTCCAGCTTATATGGAGTGCTTATTTTCAGCTTATTGGGCTTTTCAGTCCATTAAGCTTTTTATAACTAGTTTTGAAAATGGATTAAATCACTTTACTTTGGTCAATTTAAATGGTTTAAACGAGTTTATCATTACAAAGTATAAACATGAAACTCTTAGTTTGTAGCAAGGAGAAACAGGTTGTGTAAAAGTAATGGGTTGTTAAGTCGGATTGAGTTTTACAAGGTCGTTTTAGTCGTGATTTGGAGCAGTTTTCTGGGTAAAAAGACTTAGAAAAATTCTAAGTGTTTATGGTATGTACGAGTTTGTCAATTTACTTTGGCTAATTTAGAAGGTCTAGATGAGCTTATATTTATGAACTATATATACGAAACTTGTAGCTAGTAACATGGTCTATTAGGTCATGTAAAAATATGATATGCTTGTTACGCTAAATTTCAAAATATATGCTCCATCCTTAAGTAGTTTGGGACGTGTAAAAGACTTAGAATATTTTCTAAGTTTTGCAACACTTTTATACGTTGGATACATGGTCCAAAATAAGTTCGTATGATGCATGTAACGTAAAGATAAACGTGAAACAAGTGTGCTACGTGACTCCTGGGCCTTCCAAGATAGAGGCTAGTCACATTTGTGATTCTACATGTTTGTACGTACGCAAATAAATAAGCAAAATATATACGTTCGAATATGAAATAAATATGTGATGCATGGTGATATAAAAACGTGAGATGAATTCAATAAAGATGAAAATGACTTACTATGCTTCTAGGATAGTAGAGAGTCGAAGGAAATGGAAGGAAACACAAGAATACGTACGTTTGATTATATAACCCAAACGTTATTATTGTTTTTGTAACCCGATAACCCTTTATGGCTTCTAAACAAAAAGGATGATAACTTCTGGTCTTCTTGGGGTTTCTAAATGACGAAGAGGGACAAGAAAGTATGGAAAGGAGGTGAGGGTGAGAGGTGGTGAAGAAGAAATGAGTTATACGTTTAATATGTATACGTACTAGTTTATATAAAAGTTTTTAAAACATTCACACATGTTCTACTATTCTAAATCAGTAAGTGTTGGGTTTGAGGGAGAATTCTACTATCATATGAAGACTTTAAGAAGGTGAATGTGAAGAGAAGTCAAGTGGGAATTGATTTGGTAACATATATGTCGACTAGTATATATATATGTGTCGAATAGTATTTAAATGTGTCCAAGAGTTGATATCTTGTGAAATCTTGATATTTTTGATGTTGACTACTCTTAATAACTCAACAATGATCAAATTAAATCATTAGAATGGGATTAAAACAAGTTCGATTCAAAACGGTTGAGTTTGTGAAAATTAATATTTGTCGACTAGTGTTCAAAGGCCAATCACTTTGATCTTTTAAAACATATCCTACGTTGATATTAGAAGCTAATACTTGGCGTCCTATTTCTTTGGCAGGTAGACAATTAGGAGGTACAAAAATATGTATGTGTTGTGTTCAAAAATCAAAAAATACAAGGGCATTTTGGAGGGGGTCTGGTCGACTGAAAACTGAAAATAAAAAGGAAATTGGGCTTGTGTGATGGGCTGGTGAACAGTGACGAGAAGAAATTGTGTGGGCTGAAATATTATTAAGGACCCGTTTGGTTGTAATTAAGGTTTAATTAGGATTAGTGAAATATTTATTTTCGTTAAACGTGTCGAGAACTTGTTCCGTCATTTGGTGAATTATGGGATGACGTGATTTTGTAAATATAGTATAACGAGGATTTAATCCCGCGCTTCGTTGTGGGGTGTTTTCACATAGAAGTTTTATAGACGGCATCTCAAATAAACTAAAATAGAAGCATATTGTTTAGTGTTCTTAGAACATCACTCACTTTTTACAAACAAATAAAATCATCGAAGCAAACCGCATGGATCTCTTATGTCATATCAAGAAGCAAACCTGCAAGGGAGAGTCACACATTATTTCCAGAAGTTATATGTAAAATATAGTTCTTTTAAAGCTGATTTAATATAACGCCACAGTGAAATAGACCATGCAAACATAAGAGCAATACCAAATGTAGCATTATAATCTGCTTGAAGACTCATCCATACTTGAAGAAAATATCTTGCATAACTGTGTTACACAACACCATGCTGTTTGGAAGCGGAATTGAAAAGACCTTGTAGCCTGCAGACAGAATGCATCATCAGGGAAAGCCCAAAACCCATTGTCATCTAATCGGTATACCAAATATATGAATAGGACTGGCAAATTCAACACGGTGAAACTGAAAAGAATTTATTTAGTTAAGTACATAGCTACTCATCAGAAGCATCTTATGTATTCCCTTGCAGCATTTAAATTAGTCAGATGTTGTTCAAATGTGCAAGTTCATCATTTGACTCATATGTATTCCAGTAGCAATATCTCATACTCTTTTTTCACCAAGCCTGGTAGCTAATGCTCTTTATAGTTCGGCTTATGTCAATTAAAGTGCAAATCCAAACAATGTTTTATGACTCCTTACCTGTGAAATAATTTTCTGTTTTCTCTTAATAAGCACCTTGAATAATTAAGAGTACCCAAACGATCCCTTGATTAACCCCAAGCCCGTTAATACAGATAAAAAAAAGATATAGTTTAACACATACTTGCCAGTGTAATAGCTGCTATCCCATAAAAAATTTCAACTGAACAATTGAACCACTTGACAACCGGTTTGATCAATAAAAAATGGGAAATTGTTTGAAGGTAAAGAAGCATTTGAATAACCCGGTTGCAACAGTGAAGGTGGTGCAGCGGCTCCATTTGCTGTTGCAACAATGAAGAGCATTAGCTACCAGCAACAAAATTATAACATCATCACTATGTTACCATTACACAAATTATAACATCTAATAGAAACTCTTAATAGGCACTCATTATAATTATGTCTAAATGAGATGAAGGCATACGGCATACCTGTTGCTATGTCTCTAAGTGGTGCGTAGTCCTTCAAGAATTCGACGATAGATTTTACTTTCATCTAAACACTTAATGACACAAATCTTATCTGCAATAACTTAGTTGCATCTCCTTGAGCTGGACATATTGTTCCAAACTTCCAATCCAATGATAAATTACGATGAAGCATAATTAATAAGCTATATTAATATCCAAAAAATGAAACCTAATAAAAAAAATATCATATATATATATATATATATATATATATATATATATATATATATATATATATATATATATATATATATATATTGAGCTAACATGTTTCAGTGGTCCCTCACTACTTATGCTCTAAGTATCATTAATATATAGTGCTGTAGATTTTGCTGACTAAATTCAGTCGAAAGTTAATGAGCACTGGCTATACCCAAAAAGTTGCCCATGAATAATGAACTTCAAGATGTTCCACACACAATTTAAAAATAATACTTAAGCTTACTTTCTTCTAATATCAGGTGGCTCACTGCGTATAAATAGAACAAAAGAATACTTCTGTTTTAAATCCAAGTAAAAGACACATTTAACATGTGGCCAAGTAGACAATTAAAGCCGTCATTAGACATGGTTACCAACATAACACATGTTATTGCAATTACAGGAGCGAGACAACCTTAAGGTTGAGACCAGTGCCAGATACGTTTAGATGCAAATATGTTGGTTAAGGAAACTATTAACAGAAAAATCATTACTTACTTCAAAAAGGTTAAATCATAAAATTTTGTTGTAAGGGGAATGGGTCTAAAATCAAAACATAATTAGTTAACAGACGCACATTGCATAAGCGCACATTGTGAGAGTAACTTACAAATGAAGGTTATTGGTAGTAGCAAATAGCCTAGACGGAAGTATGGACTTTCAGCCTCATGTGCCATGTATAGTGAAAGCAATAAGCTTCCATATCAATGGGACTTACCTATTGATTTCAAATAGAAAATTAAAAAAAAATGCCCTTTCTTGTTGTTCATGTAACAAAGTAAAACCTGGAATTTAAGTAAAGGAGTCAGTTAGACCCGTTTACTCATGCAATGGTTGATTGAATGTCCTCAAAAGATTACTTTTAATCATACAACCTTAAGAAATATTTTACTTAATAATCACATGTAATGGACTTTGATAGGCATCACTTGGTCATAAAGTGGAGATCATTTGAAAAAGATTATTATAATTAATGAGCAACTTTGAAATTGTCTGAACTTTCTTAGCTTGCCAAAGTTAAGGAAAACAGCCACGGCTTAGGGTTCGGTTTAGCTTAAGAGAGCGAACAAATTTTATCTTAATTTTAAATGAACATGAAAAAAAATGCAGCTTACGGTGTTTGAAAAAAGTTGGTAGGATCTTAACTTACATCAAATAGGCTAATAGGGGGTTTTGGGACTGCTTACTTAAACTGCTTGTCTGGTACAATGATAAACATGTTCCAAACTATCTAACTTTAAGTGCGTAAAGTTATATCCATGGAACAACAGATCTGTACCTCTTAAGATCATAAATAATACAAATAACCTCTAAACAGTAATTAAACCAGAAAACTAATATGATCATGGAAGCCAACGCTAAAGCCAATACCTGATAAGCACCTATATACAACCCTCAAAAAACAAATCCACTACAATGCACATCTGCGGCTATATATAACTTCTTGTGACACCTCAAATCCATCAACAGAGGGTACAATTGGTAAGAAGTTGCATGAATATCTCTAACTTATCTACCAATTTTACATCCCGAGATTTTTTAATTTGATCCAAGATCTATAAGCCTAAACACATAATTTTTGAATCGGCTTAACATAACTAAAATGAGATTGCATAAATCTCTCATTTCTTATTTGGTAACTATAACTTTTTATTCCTTCTGAATGAGAAATATTATACTGTAAATCATTAGGATTGTGTTTTCAGAGCATATGATCTATATGCAAAGCTGTGTTTTGAGAAATGCAATAATCAGATAATCTACTCCGAAACGCAATTTCAAACACCCTATAAAGATATAAAGTCAACAGGCCTTTATCAAATATGATCAAAAACTTGCATCAGAATAAGTTAATTGTGGTTGAAATAAGAAATTTGAGAACCTTTTGTCCTCTTTCTTAACACCCTCTTCTTGATTCTTAACATTCCCGCCAAAATTGTTCGAGTTAAAAGCTTGAAACGAAATGACCCAGTGGTTGGCAATGGCAATAGCTACAGGAAAAAAAGAAAAAAGAAAAGTTAACTAACTTTTAACCACAGGTTCTATAAGATTTAAGTCAAGATGCAGATAACCTCGACTCTACACATTCTGCTTATAACTACAGGTTCTTTAAGATTAGAGTCAACACAAAAAACCTCAAACCCATGAAACTACAAATGTCGTTCAATGACATAGTATGCTAATATGTAATTCTGGACTTACATTGTTATAACTGACCTCACTTTCAATAATAAAGCAAAAATGTAGCAAAACTTTCTTTACGTTGGATTAAGATTTCCCTTGACCACTTTTTGGCCGTATTTTCTCCATCTCTAACCATCATCGAGTACATCAATATCACCTGTGGTTGAAACCATGACCCTCGGTTCTGTCACTGTCCGACTTCCTCCAATCATCGATATCACTTCATTTTCCGCAACCCTCCTGCAATATAGTGTCATAAACATTAGAAAATCATTGCATTAATTAAAAGACTATTGATAAAATAGTCATACTTTTGCAAAACCAAAAATTACCATCTTTTAGACTGGGCTCATCTTCAGCTTTGCGACTCGATCAGCAACCCCGACTTTAAACACAATGATGTAATAGCACTATGCAACGGCAACATTGTCATCAACGAACTCAACTCCACTGGTAACCTAAGACAACACAAAATCAAACCAATTAACCACAACAATAAATCACTATTTATCCATCTCCTTAGAATTTCAAATTTCCTACTTTGTACCTACTCTCTTATCTGTTTCAGCATTGTTATGAGTGCATTTGCTCTCTTATCTGCATCAGCAAGTAATTTAACTTAACCATCTTTAATAGAACCTTAAATACTAATTTAACTTGTTAGCTGTTTCTTTACCGGATCCTCTTCATTTTCCATCAGCAACTACAAATAAAACAAATTAACCAACCTGTTTCTAAAATTTTTACTTAGACATTTCATCAAACAATTGGTGTGCAACCAATTTCTTTAACAAAAACAGCATCAAATTATAATCTTTAATCCAAAAAATCCTCCTAAACCCTAAACCCAAACATACAAAAGCAAGTCATATCCTTCAACATCCACAAACTACTATGACCAAAAATGCTATACATAACCCCTATTTTTTTTAACTAACTTCCTGCAAACAATGTAAAACAAAATCAACCCCTAAATTATTGTGTATAAGAACCAAAATCCCTAAATCTCATAAAAATGTAGATTATACCTAACCAAAAAAACGTTCAAAATAATTAAAACTTACATGTTGCTGCTAATTGATTCTGGTACATGTACAACAAAGACACATCTTGATTCTTTCACAAATATCTATAAAATATTTTACACAAAAATCATGAATCTTCTTCATCTCTAGTGGTGGGTTTCGTTGGCAGGGTTGAAACGGCTGAAAAAAAAAAGGTGAACCGTCGGCAAAAAAGTGTGTGTATCCATTGAGTTATGTGTGTGTATAGAAGAAGTTTCAAGAAAAAGAAGATGAGAATTGGGTGAGATTCATGGATCTTGAAAAAAGATTCGTGGATCTTGAAAAGAAGCTTCAAAAAGAGATGGGGAATAAAATAATACAGTGCACATTAAGCATTATTTTAATAAGTTACTGTAGCAACACTCACAAATTCACTATAGCAAGAATACTATTTTAATAAAGTAGAATACTACACCACGCTAAATGTACTATTGTATAATAAGAAAAATTTTAAATTTCCTCGTAAAAATGGTGATTAAAAATAATGACAGAGATATTTATATAATTAAACGTTGTTAATTATATGGATTTTTGCGAGGTTTTACAGTACTCACATGTCATTCTGAATTTCGTCCCGAAATTCAAGTTTAACGTGATTACTTGAGTAAAGAATTTTGAACAGAGGGTTGTCGAGAGATTTTTATTCCTAAAATTAAGGAAACGTGATTCAGTTAGATTTATCTGTATTAAACAAGACAAAATAACTGATGTATTTAAGGGCTGTGAATAATGACCTCCAACGGCTAGTTTTTTGGTTCCAACGGCTAGATTTTTAGCCTATAAACACTCCATTTAATTTCCTATTCTTTCATCAACCATTTTCCTATCATTTCACATTTCCTATTCTTAACCCTTTTCTCTCATTCAATACATCCGAAAATGACAAGCCTAATTACTATTATTGCGATGGTATATGTCGTTGTTGTCGTTACCTATTTGACTTTTGTCCCGGATGAAGATTATGTAGTTTTGGTCGGGATTTTGGTTTTCCTAATACCACTCACGGTTTTATCATTTGTTGTGGATAAGATATGGAGGCACTAGTCTTGAGCTAGGGTTGTTTAAAATGTATCCTTGTTATGTTTCTATGTAATCCTCAATAAATATGAAATAAGACTTATTTGTCTTTATGTTTAAGAACTAGTCTTGCTATTGTTTCTAATGGTATACTTATACTTATCTTTTAGAATAATCAGAGTGATTCATCCTGTGGTGGTTTTTGCTATGGTACTGTTGATGGGAATCCTTATTGTTTATGTCGGATCAACCTATTGAAGATTCTATGCTTTTTTTTATTATTATTATTGTAATCATTGTAATAATAGCACTTCCTGTGCTAATTATATGCCTATGTATAAATTTCCGTGGTCTCTAATAAAATTTTCGCTATTGATGTTTTCCATAAGTCTTTGTGAACTCTAATGTTTGTACTTTTCTCGACTTACTATAATAAAAGGGATGGGTATTAAGTGTAAATATCTATTGGAGTTTGTCAAAAATGAGGTTTATGAATAGTTTATTTAGTCTCAAAATTTTGCTTTTGAATGAAGATTGTTATTAGAAAACCTGAAAAGATAACTGTTCTATTTATGACATAATTCTTCCTAAATTATACATAGGTAGCTAGGCTATGTATAATTGAGGACCAAATGATGTGATGCTTGGCTCAGTAACAATGGTAATTATTTTTCTTTAAATCATTTTAGATGGTTCAGTCTCAATGATTTAGGTACAATGTTGAATGCCATTTAATCATTTTCAAAAAAATTTAGTAAATTTTTGTTCATAATATGGTGATGAATCAGGAATTTCTAAGGAGATACTAGGATATCCTTGGTTTAAACTTAAAGTTCATGAGATAACTCTTACAGGGTGGTAATAATCTATCGTTCAGTCGAAAATGAGGTTAACTAGATTTCTAAGGTGATATCAGGGTATTGTTACGTAACGATTACGAACAAGGAAAATGGAATAGAAATTGAAAATAGACGTAGGTTATGATTATTACGGAAATATTACTAGATAGAATTTTCATACGGTAGAAAGGTAGTTGTTACACTTAGGTTACATCCATCGTACCTAAGGTAAATTACAAAAGGGAATATAACTATAGAGGGTTTGAACTATAGTTTATTCTATTACAACAGGAATTTCTCTTTTGTTTAAACATTAATGTCATCTTTTGACGTTGTTAAGGTTCTAAAGAGATTCTATTCTCTTCTACTAGTCTTTTTGTACTAAATGGTATTCTTAGTTGGGCACTGATTCTTAAAGTGTCCCATTTAACTTTTTGATCTAGAACGCCTTTGATATTGGTGATGGTAGGTTAGCCACTCTTATTGTTCTCTTAAGGTGAGTTGGTCTAAAATCCGTAAAACTTTCATGGATATGCTTATAAGGTATGTCCATCTTATTTTCTTTTCTTGCTATATCGTTGCTATTCGGAGGAACTATGGTTACTTCAAGTATTACTGCAATGATACCGATTACTAATTTCTGGATATTCTTAGTACTTTGTTATGTCCTTTAGTGAAAGAATATGGAGCTAATTATTTCATTGATGATAGACTGAATTGAATCCCTACTGTAATCTAATTTCAAGATATGTCTGGGTAGTATCATAGGTAAATGATCAACTCTTGGTATAGGATTGCTAAGGAACAAACAAATTTATCTACTAAAGCTAAAGTTTAATAACCTTCTCTCTATTCTTCAAGTTCTCTTCCAAAAATTTGTCTTATAGAACTCTATGGTTTTAGCCTAGTTATGGTAGGTATAAGGAATCATAATAATCATAGGTGTTATCAAGGTAAGTTTGAATATATTCACTATAATCAACATTATATTAATAACTCGATTGATTGTTTTTGCAAAACAAACGATACAAGATCTTTTATTAATACTCCATTGATATGAGGGGAGTCATTTGTCTACCAAAGAGAGTAACAAACGGTGAGATTCTTCATGAAGGTATAAGGAATCATTACATGCATGCATAGCATCATGATAGAAAGAATTTATTAACAACAGAGGATTATAACGAAAGGAGATTTTTATTAAAGGTCGGTTACAAGTTTTGAGAGTTTCGGAATTATTAGGAAATCTGTCATTACTAACCAAAAAATTTTTGGTTTAGTGGGTATAACTTTCTGTTCAGGGGAATTGGTGAAGATACATCGTTTGAGATGTATTGTATCGAGAAATCTGGAGTGTCAGGAAATAGAGAATTTGGAAATATCTGGTATTGAGAAGTCTGAAGTATAAGGTAACGGAGAATTTGGCTCAACATTCTTCTACGGCATCTCTTGGCGTGAACTTTGTCCAACTTCGAATGCTGCTTGACCACCAATCAAATCTTCATGTGATTCAGTAGCTCTTCTGAGTTTTTGACGTAAAGGTGAAAAAATAGGTGATGATGGAATTGATCTATGAGTGAGTTTTATATCAGGCTGGGGTTGTGATATTTGTACATAAGGATCTTCAGTATTTGGAGAATTTTGATAGGTATGTGATGTTCTAGTATTACGGAGAGTAATTTCGACATTCATGAGAGTTTCAGGAGACATGTTACTGTAGTAACCGAGAATAGTATTTTATGAGGATTTTGTATGTTAAAGATATAACAGTACAGATGAAATAAAAATTGTATAAGAGTAACTATTAAGCATGTAAAATAATCTTAACAGATAATGTATTGAGCACGGCAGTCTGTAGACACGGAGGGCATAAAATGGTATGGTGTAAAATCATTATTTTGAAAGTGTAGTTATAGTTTAATGTTTGAAAACATTTAATTCTCTATAACTCTAGCTCTGATGCCAATCTGTAACACCCCCAAATTTAAGTTTGTAGCAGCGGAAAAGTAATTTGGGTGTTACGGGGAGGATTGAAGTTATAATCTCATAAAACGGCTTAGAAGAAGCGTTTTGAAAGTTATTTGTCATTCAAATAATATTTTTGATAAAAGATGAACCATTTGATTTAGAATCTTATTAAAAGATATAAAGGCTTGAAAGAAAGACATATTTGATTTTTACACCATTTTAATTTATCAGAGTAATAAATGCCCGCTCCGTGTCTTGTCCTGCTCCGTTAAATTACCTGAGATACACATGCTTAAAAGTGTCAACACAAAGGTTGGTGAGTTCATAGAGTTTAATGGAAAACCATTTATTTTCAATAGATTCAGGAATATTTGGTAATAATTGTAATAAGTATTAACAGTGATAAAACAAGTATCGAGTAATGTCGATTATAATCACAGATAAATCATATAAGCATTTAATCAAAATCAAGTATTGGATCAAAATCCTAACATGAGGTGGAAGCTCATGATGCTAATGTAGTGAGATCTATCATTCAAATATGGTCAAAACCTATACAGCTGTATCTAAATATATGTTGAAAACATACATTTTCTTATGGATATTGCACCAAGCCTCATGACACGCAAAACGTTAACAAAAGAGGTGATTTATCAAGTCAATGATAAATTTTTCCCTCTTATAATAGGTGATTTGCCAATTCCTATTTGTATTCAAATATAGTGTATCATGACTAATACGACTAACCATATGCATATGGCATTCCGTCAAGTATTAGTGGGATAGGAGGTCAATCCTTAACAGGTTTCGAAGCTGTTCACTATATTCGCGCTCACATACAAGTGATTAATGGCTCATGATTGAGGGACTTTATGGCGATGAAGGTAACTTAGGCAATATCAAGGTAATAATGTAATTAGAGTATTTATGCTCTTCCTAGCAATTATTTCTATTAAACATAGAAATGTCATATAGAGATAATGGAATCATTCAGGATAGTATAGTATAGTCAAGTATCATGCCACAGTATTCAATTTGGGAACATTATCATCTGAGTATCAGTATTTCAGTTAAGTATTTCGCCAGTAACATTTACATATCACATATTACAATAATCAAATTGGAAACATTATCATCTGAGTATCAGTATTTCAATTAAGTATTTCGCCAATAACACACACACACACACACACACACACACACACACACACACACACACACACACACATATATATATATATATATATATATATATATATATATATATATATATATATATATATATATATATATATATATATATCACATCTTAAATCATAAACCATATCAAATAAGTATTAATTATGAAATTGATTTGAATCATGTAATTTATTCATATACTTATAAAATTATCAAAGTATATGTAAGCATGCATCTCCTCTAATGAGTTAAAAACAAATATTGGAAATGGGGCTATGACTCACCTTGATTGATGTTGGGCTGATGAAAAGTAAAGTAGGATGAGATTATGAGAATGATTATGGAAACGTCTTTGATACGGAACCTGATAAATAAATTTATCTGAGAATCTAACCAAATACTATTTGGTAAACGAATAACGATAAATCGTTAAGATGAAAAGATGATATGCGAATAGAATTATTATGTTTATAATAATATGATGAGATATGCTATTATTTCTAGAGTTTTCCCTTTTTAACAATGATGATCATAATACGTAAAGATTATTAGTTAAATGTCGTTATATATATTATTAACGTAAAAATAAAAAATATATAACTAAAATGTAATGAAAATGCATATGACGTGATGGGGTGGCGTAAAATAGAAAATAAAATAAGAATATCAAATATAATATGTGGGTCCTTGTCCTTTTTCCAATTTTACAATTTTTACTCTAACGGTGTTAGCGTTACACCGTTAGTCCTTATTATATAAAATTTACAATTTTTGTCCTCTACTTGTCCAATAATCCATTATGAGCTAGGAAGTTGATACTATGTCATTTTATATCCTATTGCTTCTGTTTTTTAACATTTCAGTCCTTATCTTTCTCGGTTTGGCATTTTTAGTCCTCCTAGGTGTCGTCGCGTTACATTTTTAATCCAAACGTTCAAAAATTATGGGAAAAATTATATTAAAATTTTTGGAGCTTATTGAAGCTTATTAAAACTTATTTCAACTGCTTATTTGCAAAAATAGGTTATTTTTCAATAAATGGGCTTTAACGAGCTAAATTAAAGGCCCGTTAGCATTTAACGATCCGTGAGCGTTGAGACAAGTTGGGCTGATCCCTAGACTCATTTTTAATGTTATAAAATCGTATCAAAAGAGCTTTTTGGTCCAGCTTATACGGAGTGCTTATTTTCAGCTTATTGGGCTTTTCAGTCCATTAAGCTTTTTATAACTAGTTTTGAAAATGGATTAAATCACTTTACTTTGGTCAATTTAAAGGGTTTAAACGAGTTTATCATTACAAAGTATAAACATGAAACTCTTAGTTTGTAGCAAGGAGAAACAGGTTGTGTAAAAATAATGGGTGGTTGTGAAGTCGGATTGAGTTTTACAAGGTCGTTTTACTCGTGATTTGGAGCAGTTTTCTGGGTAAAAAGACTTAGAAAAATTCTAAGTGTTTATGGTATGTACGAGTTTGTCAATTTACTTTGGCCAATTTAGAAGGTCTCGATGAGCTAATATTTATGAACTATATATACGAAACTTGTAGCTAGTAACATGGTCTATTAGGTCATGTAAAAATATGATATGCTTGTTACGCTAAATTTCAAAATATATGCTCCATCCTTAGGTAGTTTAGGACGTGTAAAAGACTTAGAATATTTTCTAAGTTTTGCAACAATTTTATACGTTTGATACATGGTCCAAAATAAGTTCGTATGATGCATGTAACATAAAAATAAACGTGAAACAAGTGTGCTACGTGACTCCTGGGCCTTCGAAGATAGAGGCTAGTCACATTTATGATTCTACATGTTTGTACGTACGCAAATAAATAAGCAAAATATATACGTTCGAATATGAAATAAATATGTGATGCATGGTGATATAAAAACGTGAGATGAATTCAATAAAGAAGAAAACAACTTACTATGCTTCTAGGATAGTAGAGAGTCGAAGGAAATGGAAGGAAACACAAGAATACGTACATTTGATTATATAACCCAAACGTTATTATTGTTTTTGTAACCCAATAACCCTTTATGGCTTCTAAACAAAAAGGATGATAACTTCTGGTCTTCTTGGGGTTTCTAAATAACGAAGAGGGACAAGAAAATATGGAAAGGAGATGAGGGTGAGAGGTGGTGAAGAAGAAATGAGTTATACGTTTAATATGTATACGTACTAGTTTATATAAAAGTTTTTAAAACATTCACACATGTTCTACTATTCTAAATCAGTAAGTGTTGGGTTTGAGGGAGAATTCTACTTTCATATGAAGACTTTAAGAAGGTGAATGTGAAGAGAAGTCAAGTGGGAATTGATTTGGTAACATATATGTCGACTAGTATATATATATATATATATATATATATATATATATATATATATATATATATATATATATATATATATATATATATATATATATATATATATATATATATATATATATATGTGTGTGTGTGTGTCGAATAGTATTTAAATGTGTCCAAGAGTTGATATCTTGTGAAATCTTGATATTTTTGATGTTGACTACTCTTAATAACTCAACAATGATCAAATTAAATCATTATAATGGGATTAAAACAAGTTCGGTTCAAAATGGTTGAGTTTGTGAAAATTAATATATGTCGACTAGTGTTCAAAGGCCAATCACTTTTATCTTTTCAAACATATCCTACGTTGATATTAGAAGCTAATACTTGGCGTCCTTTTTCTTTGGCAGGTAGACAATTAGGAGGTACAAAAATATGTATGTGTTTTGTTCAAAAATCAAAAAATACAAGGGCGTTTTGGAGGGGGTCTGGTCGACTGAAAACTGAAAATAAAAAGGAAATTGGGCTTGTGTGATGGGCTGGTGAACAGTGACGAGAAGAAAGTGTGTTGGCTGAAATATTATTAAGGGCCCGTTTGGTTGTAATTAAGGTTTAATTAGGATTAGTGAAATATTTATTTTCGTTAAACATGTCGAGAACTTGTTCCATCATTTGGTGAATTATGGGATGACGTGATTTCTTAAATATAGTATAATAAGAAAAATTTTAAATTTTCCCGTAAAAATGGTGATTAAAAATAATGACAGAGATATTTATATAATTAAACGTTGTTAATTATATGGATTTTTGCGTGGTTTTACACCTAGTAATATTTTCGTAATAATCATAATCTACGTCTATTTTCAATTTCTATTCCATTTTCCTTGTTCGTAATCGTTACGTAACAATACACTGATATCACCTTAGAAATCTAGTTAACATCATTTCCGACTGAACGATAGATTATTACCACCCTGTAAGAATTATCTCATGAACTTTAAGTTTATACCAAGGATATCCTAGTATCTCCTTAGAAATTCCTGACTCATCACCCTATTATGAACAAAAATTTACTAAATTCTTTTGAAAATGATTAGATGGCATTCAACGTTGTACCTAAACCATTAAGACTGAACCATCTAAAACAATTTAAAGAAAAATAAATATCATTGTTACTGAGCCAAGCATCACATCATTTGGTCCTCAATTATGCATAGCCTAGCTACCTATGTATAATTTAGGAAGAATCATGTCATAAATGGAACAGTTATCTTTTCAGATTTTCTAATAACAATCTTCATTTAAAAGCAAAATCTTGAGATTAAATAAACTATTCATAAACCTCATTTTGACAAACTCCAATAGATATTTACACTTAATACCCATCCCTTTTATTATAGTAAGTCGAGAAAAATACAAACATTAAAAACCTAAGAGTTCACAAAGACTTATGGAAAACATCAATAGCGAAAATTTTATTAGAAACCACGGAAATTAATACATAGGCATAAATTAGCATTGGAGGTGTTATTATTACAATGATTACAATAAAAAACATAGAATCTTCAATAGGCTGACCCGACATAACAATAAGGATTACCATCAACAATACCATTGCAAGAACCACCACAGGATGAATTACTCTGATTATTCTAAAAGATAAGTATAAGTACACCATTAGAAACAATAGCAAGACTAGTTCTTAAACATAAAGACAAATAAGTCTTATTTCACATTTATTGAGGATAACATAGAAACATAAAAAGGATACATTTTAAACAACCCTAGCTCAAGACTAGTGCCTCCATATCTTATCCACAACATATGATAAAACCGTGAGTGGTATTAGGAAGACCAAGAGCCCGACCAAAACTACATAATCTTCATCCGGGACAAAAGTCAAATAGGTAACGACAACAATGACATATACCATCGCAATAATAGTAATTAGGCTTGTCATTTTCAGAAGTATTTAATAAAAGAGAAATGGTTGATGGAAGAATAGGAAATTAAATGGAGTGTTTATAGGCTAAAAATCTAGACGTTGGAACCAAAACTAGCCGTTGGAGGTCATTATTCACGACCGTTAGTTTTTAGTATTCACTAGCCGTTATTTTTCCACTATTCCTGACTGTTATTTTTCACTATTTACAACCCTTGGATTCATTAGTAGCAACATTTAAGTTTACTTTCACTAGAATGGATAAATCTAACAAAATTTCGTTTTCTCAATTTCTGAATAAAAATTTCTTTGACAATCCTATGTTCATAATCCTTTACCCTAGTAATCATTTCAAACTTGAATTTCGGGACGAAATTCAGAATGACGAGTGGGTACTGTAGAGAACTGCAAAAATCCATATAATTAACCACGTTTAATTATATAAATATCTCTGTCATTATTTTAATCACCATTTTTACAGAAAAATTTGAAATTTTTCTTATTATATTAAATGGTCATGATTACGATATTGCAAAATTCACCAAATGACGAAACAAGTTCTCGACACGTTTAACAAAAACTAAATAACTTCACTAATCCTAATTACTCACTAATAATAACAATTGGACCCTTAATCCTTTCCAGCCCATAAGCCACGATTACTATTCATAAGCCCAAAATACAAGCCCAACTTCAATTCATTAATATTTCATATATCGACTAGTTACATGCTACCAAAACGACTCTAGTATTCTCAATTCTTAAACACGACACATATATATTTTTGCACCATCTCGTTTCTCACCTAGCCAACTATTAGTGTGTCGAACCTCAGCTCCATAAGTTGAGTTTTGATATGTTTTTTGTAAAACCTCGCAAAAATCCATATAATTAACAACGTTTAATTATATAAATGTCTCTGTCATTATTTTTAATCACCATTTTTACGGGAAAATTTAAAATTTTTCTTATTATACTATATTTACGAAATCATGTCATCCCATAATTCACCAAATGACGGAACAAGTTCTCGACACGTTTAATGAAAATAAATATTTCACTAATCCTAATTAAACCTTAATTACAACCAAACGGTTAATAATATTTCAGCCCACACAATTTCTTCTCGTCACTGTTCACCAGCCCATCACACAAGCCCAATTTCCTTTTTATTTTCAGTTTTCAGTCGACCAGACCCCCTCCAAAACGCCATTGTATTTTTTGATTTTTGAACACAACACATACATATTTAGTGTACCTCCTAATTGTCTACCTGCCAAAGAAATAGGACGCCAAGTATTAGCTTCTAATATCAACGTAGGATATGTTTTAAAAGATCAAAGTGATTGGCCTTTGAACAATAGTCGACATATATTAATTTTCACAAACTCAACCGTTTTGAACCGAACTTGTTTTAGTCCCATTCTAATGATTTAATTTGATCATTGTTGAGTTATTAAGAGTAGTCAACATCAAAAATATCAAGATTTCACAAGATATCAACTCTTGGACACATTTAAACACTATTCGATACATATATATATATATATATATATATATATATATATATATATATATATATATATATATATATATATATATATATATATATATATATATATATATATATATACTAGTCGACATATATGTTACCAAATCAATTCCCACTTGACTTCTCTTCACATTCACCTTCTTAAAGTCTTCACATGACAGTAGAATTCTCCCTAAAACCCAACACTTACTGATTTAGAATAGTAGAACATGTGTGAATGTTTTAAAAACTTTTATATAAACCAATACGTATAGATATTAAACGTTGATTGGCCCTAAACAGTCAACTTATATTGACCAGGTGAATGGTCAACGAAGTCAAACTGCCTAAGATCAATCTCCGTGGAAGTATAGTGTTTCCCCGGGTCGTTATGTCCCGACGAGGTGTGGATGGTATTAAAACGGGTTTGTGATCGGGTGAATTTGGACAGAAAAGGGGTAATAAAGGTTTTAAATGATTACACTACTGATTTATACAATGAAATTGCTTAGATAAGCTATATAAACAAGACTGGAAAGTTGGAAAAACCAGAAACATTTAAAACCTAAAAACGCGTACGTTCACGTTTTAAATAACGTAAACGTACAAAATAAAATGTGAAAACTGAAATCTGAAAACCCCCAGGGGGTGAAAATGACTTTTTTACAAACTAAATGACAAAAGAAAAATTTTTAGAAAAAGAAAATAAATTTTTACACTAATTAATTATTTAATATTAATTAATTACTAATTAATACTAATTATTAATATTTAAAATACTTAAATACAATATAATATTAATTTAACACTAGAAACATGAAAATAAAATTTCTAAAATTATAAAATAACTAAAAACAAGTTTTTAAAAATAAAAATATGTATTTTTGTGTTTTTGTGATTTTTCTATTAATTAATTACTACTCCCTCCGTCCCATATTAAATGTCCACTTTTGACTTTTGGGGTCTTTTTTCCTCAACTTTGACTTTAAATATTTTTGTTTCTATTATATAATACTCGATGAAAATTATATCTAATGAAAATGCATTTAAAACTCAATTCATTCATATATTTTATATCAAGAATTATATAACACATTAAAATATTTAAAGTCAAAGTTTATAAAAAAAGACTTTGAAAAATCAAAGTTGACATTTAATATGGGACGGAGGGAGTAATTAATTATTAATTATTAATTATCTAATTAAACTATTTTAAATTATAAAAATAGCAAATAAACAGTAAAAATTCTAGAAAAATTCCTAAAATTATATTATAGTATATAAAAGCTAGGAAAAATATAAAAACTAGGTGTTACTTTATAAAATCTAATTATGCTATTTAAAACTTAATTATTAATTAATTACTAATAAAACTAATATTAAATGTAATAAATACCAATTGATTATTTAAAAATCTGATAAAATTACTATAACTACTTTAATATAAGAGGAATTTAATAAAAATATAAAAATGCTAAGTTCTGAATAAAAATCTAAAAATGAAAAATAAAATTTAAATTACATTAAATAGAAACTATCACTTAAAATTAAATTATTTTTTTCTGGATTTTTCTTTTTTGAAAAATATTTTATAACTAAAAACAACTAACTTTTGTGAAAACAAACTTTTTACAACTTAAAATTAAGCACTGTGGAAGCTTATTTGCTCCATAGTTGACTTTTGTTGACCACAAAGGAAAATAAGCTCAAATGAGATCAAGTGAGACCCACTATGGTGAATTCAGGTCTAAATAAGTTGAGGGAACTTGTTTAAGCAATAAAATGCAAGTGGGGTCCACTGGATAAGCCAAAAAGCACAAATAAGCACTTGACTTTCTTATTGTAACTCAGAAAATGGGACAATGTATAGGGCCTGATTCAGGTGGGGTCCATAGGTCCTATGGTCAAACTTAGAAGTTTACCAGGGGGGGTTGAAAGGAACAAATATGAGGCATTGGGGCCCACTAGGATGGCCAGAAAACCACCACCAAGTGGTGGTGTTGACTGTATCAGCAGCTGCACAGGGGAAGGTTATTCCCTGCAGCCTTCTTTGGAGAGGAATGGGGCCCACAGAAAAAATTGTAAAAATGAGGTAACTATAGGAACTTGTAGATGAGCTGGGGGACTACAATAAGGAACAAGTTTCAAGGTCTCAATCATAATACACAATTCTAATTAATTCTTGCAATTTTGGAGAAAAACTGAGTTCATGCATTATTGACTTTTTGAGAAAACTTGGTATTTGACTTTTGTGGATTAAAACCACCACCAAGTGGGCCTGATTCAGGTGGGGTCCATAGGTCCTATGGTCAAACTTAGAAGTTTACCAGGGGGGGTTGAAAGGAACAAATATGAGGCATTGGGGCCCACTAGGATGGCCAGAAAACCACCACCAAGTGGTGGTGTTGACTGTATCAGCAGCTGCACAGGGGAAGGTTATTCCCTGCAGCCTTCTTTGGAGAGGAATGGGGCCCACAGAAAAAATTGTAAAAATGTGGTAACTATAGGAACTTGTATTTGAGCTGGGGGACTACAATAAGGAACAAGTTTCAAGGTCTCAATCATAATACACAATTCTAATTAATTCTTGCAATTTTGGAGAAAAACTGAGTTCATGCATTATTGACTTTTTGAGAAAACTTGGTATTTGACTTTTGTGGATTTCCACTGATCTAAACTGATTCCAATTGACATGTTATGATGAGATGAGATTAAATTTAGCTAAATCAACTACTTATGCAGCTACTGTCATGGAATTTCAACTCAAATACTTCAACAGTGACTGAAATGAATACACATATGAGATTTTGACTATTGGCCATTTGAAACTTAAGTTTAAGGCTTTACTTATCCTAATAATGACTCATGCAGTGTATCAATACCTAAATAATAACCAGACAACTACAGAATCACCCAGAACAGTTCTTAACCCAAACACTCCTTTAATGTTGGACTGTGATGAAATTCTCACAGGAATTTAAGAATTGGACTATGAAACAGAAGCTCAGTCTCATTTATTGATGAAATAGAGTTAGTTAAGCACAAAGTTACCAAGGGTAACACCAAACTCCTAAGGATCAATGGAATGCCAATTTAACAGTTACACTAGGACAAATAAGCATGAGGTGATCTAATGAGCACATGAACAAACAATTACATCAAACTAACTTACATATACCTAATGAGCAACCAAAAAAAACAGATCATCACAAATTATGTCTTCTACTGTGAAATACAGGAAAATGAAATAACAAACTTACAACTGAGCTATCATGAGAATTATGAACCAGAGACAAATCACCTCCTATAGCTTCCAAACAAGCTTCTAACCCTTAAATCCATCCAAAACATACCCTGATCCTTCTTCCTTCATCTTCATCTCTGATTTTTTATTTTTCATAATTTTTGAGGTATTTTTGGAAATTTCTAATTTCATTAATTAAACTATTCTAAATACTCTGAAATCCCTAGGTAGCTTTCAAGTAATCTTAAATAAGCTTAATGGATCACTTATCAACAACTTTTAACAATAGGAAAGTCAAAATGAAATTCTTACTCAAAATGGTAAAACTGAATTAATAATGGAACTTGGAATTTTTGCTTAATAAACTTGAGATAACATTAAAAATGAGTAAATTACAACTGATGAGATAAACTTGAGACTTGAATTTAAAAGTAAGAATAATCTAAAACTACATCACTTATCTAATTAACTAATTAAAACCTACCAGCCCTCCTTCTTCTCTTTCTTCTTTATTTATAAGCTTCCGGAGGGTTCATAGTGCATTTCCCATCTTATTTTGTGACCATTGGATGATGAAATTTGATCCCAGCCGTTCAAAGATTTTGGCGCCAAAACTCCCTTGTCTGTTTCATTGTTATTATTGAGGCCAGAAGTGAAGTTTTGGATGCTTGTGTTTGTTTGAGGTGCTTAGGGGGAGGGTTGAGTGTTGCAGGAGTGAAATCAGTAGGGGTGATGATGGGGGGAGGGGGCTTGGCTGGTAGCAGATAGTGGGGGTGGAGGTGGAAGGTTGACCGGGGTCAAAGTTGGGGGAGTTATAAACGGGGTAATATTATTTTTGAGATGGGAGGTGGGCTGGTGATTGGAGTGGGCCTGGAGTTGGTGGTGGGCTGAGGGAGTTATAAGGGTGGGCTTGGAGTGGTATTTTGGGTTTGGTTTGGTTTTATTAAATTAAGGGTCCGGTTGGTAAAAGTGGTGTACACAAGGACCAATTTTGAATTTATCAAAACCAAAGGGACTGAAAATGTTATTTTCTCCAAAGTATCACCAAGGACCAATGTTGCAAAGTTTAATATTCCAAAACCCATTTTTTCAATTTTTTAATTTTCAAAATTCCCAGGGACTATTTCTGCAAATTTCCAAACTCCAGGGACCAAATATGTAAATTTTCCAAAATTTTCACCCAAAGTCCGTTTTTGATAACTTTTCATTTTTTAAGGACTTGGGTTGACTTTTCTTTCAAAATAAATGCATAGGGACTATTTTTGACAAATTTTGAAACTTGGGGGACTGAAACTGCTAATATTGCAAACTTTGATCGTTTTTCATTTGTTTTTGCTCATTTTGCATTTAAAACACATAAAACACAATCCCTGGGATAATTTCAGTATTTTGATGACTTTTCGATTGTTTTTGTATGTTTTGACAGTTTAAACACGATAAAAATGATGAGTGTTTGCGCACTCATCAATCCCACATACTAAACTATTGCTAGTCCCTAGCAATCTTTTTGGAAAACTTGATGGATTTGAAAAACTCTTTACCAAAAGCCATCACTTCTGGAGTAGCCAGGTGTAAGAACTGTGTTACACCTGATAACCGTGTGATTTTGAGCAAACCACCAGCTGTCAACGGATTTGATTAGTCTTTACCAAAAGCCGTTTGTTTCTGGACTAGCCAACTCTTGATGTACAAAGTCAACATCTTGGTGAGCTGATTACCAATTATGGATTTTCCACTGCCTTTACCACAAGCCATAATCTTGCGGGCTAGCCAACTCATTCGCTTTATGGGATATGGCGAGTTGATTTATGTTGGGTCACTGAATTCCCCACATCTTCTAACAAGGATTTGAACGTAAAATAACCTAAGTGCAAACAAGTCACTGAGTGAACAGTAACTCAGTGAGTCACCTTCAGGATGCTAAGACCGAGCCTAAGAAGAAAGGTTCTCCATTCAGTGAGGCGGAACTCAGTGAAGTGTGATCTAAGCCAAGAAGAAGGTGATGGGTTTAGTGAGGATGACAATAACTCACTGAACCCCAATGACTCCTCAACAACTTAATCGTACTGAAGACTGATGACATGAAGACTGAAGTTTTGGCGGGACTGGGCGGGAAAGTCTGAGCTGCTTTATTAAAGTGCTTTATCACTTTAATGTCAAACTTTCCCCAAATGGTTAAAACCAGTCTGTCATCAGAAAGTGCCTTTTGGATCTAACTCAAAGAAGGTTCCTTGCCAGAAGAATAATATCTTTCAAGATATTGTTAAGGAAGCTTTAGGTCCAATGTATATTTAGTTGTTCTATACTTGTGTATAAATAGGAAGCAAATGTGAGGAGTAAAAGTTGACAAGTTTGTGCAATTAATGCAAAGCATTCACAAACCACTTTACTCCTCCAAAGAACAACACAAGCCCCTGAGATAGCTCAGTGGGTAATTTAAGTTGTCACTCAACTTAGTTGAGTTTAGTGAGGAGTCCATACAATACTTGTTAATTCAACCCCAAGTGTTATTCCGCAAACACTTGGGTACGATTCTTTGTGATTAACTTCTAATAAAGAATTAAACGTTGGAAAATATTGTATCTTACATTTACGTTACTTTATTGTTAATCATTTTCATACATTTGTGTTCAAGTCATATAACTTGGTTACTTTAGCTTTCTAGTTACTGATAACCAAGTAAAAGGGACCAACAAGTGGTATCAGAGCCTCTGATTTGTAAAACTTATACTTGTTTTCAAAACCTAAGAGTGCTCAAGTTTTTAAAATTAAGATCCCACTATGACTGAAATAGATGTTCCCCAGCTTGTTGATAAAAAGGGTGGAAGTTATTCAGCAACTGCCCCTCGACTTGAAGCTGGCAAATTTAATAAGTGGAAAAAGCGAATGCTTTGCTACTTAACTGGGATGGAACCTTATTACATCAAATTGATTAATGAGGGTCCATATGTCCCAACAACTGCCCAAGGTTTAATCAAACCTGAAGCTCAGTGGACCCCAGATGAAAGGAGGGTAGTCAATTAAGACCAGCGCCTGAAAAGCATCATTATATCATGCCTTCCTGATGATATAATGGAATCAGTGATCAACTGTCCCACTGCCCAGCAGACATGGACTGACCTGGTTCATAGCTATGAAGGGCCTTCTGATACCAAAGAGAATAGAATCATGGACCTGAAGCTTGAATTCAATACCTTCAGGGCCAAGGATTCTGAAAGTCTCTCTGAGACTTATACTCGGTATAAGACCCTCCTGAATGAGCTGACCAATGATGGTGTTATACTGTCAAAACATGAAATCAATGTTGGTTTTGTCAACAGTCTCCCTGAGAAGTGGTTAAACTTCTCTCCGGGATTGAGAAATGCAAACCACATTCAGAACCTTGAGCTCCCTGCCATTTATGGGAAGTTTGTCTATGAAGACAATCTTATCACCAGGAGATACCCTGGTAAAGCTCAGGAGACCAAAAAGGCCTTGACAATTACACCCATATCAACTGCTTTCTATTCAAAAGGTGTTGTGCAGGATTTTCAAGATGGATCTGATGATGAGGTTGACCAAAGAACCAGTGAGGAGTATCTTAATGATCTTCAAATTGAATTTCATGAAAGAGCACTCCTTGCTAATTCAAAAAGGGTTTTTAAGAAAAACAAATTTCCTTCTAAAGCTAATGACAATACTGAATGCTTTAAATGTGGCAAAATGGGGCATTTTGCTAAAGATTGTTTTTCAAAAACAACCTCAGAACCATCTTTCAAATTTTCAGGAAATAACTCTTTTTCAGGCCCCAGCAAATTTCAACCAAAAATGCTTCAGTCTAGTCAAAGATTTGAAAAAGTCCCTCAAATTGACTTTGAAGCAAAGTACAGAAAGGCAAAAGCTAAGCCTCCTCAACAGTCTCTCAGCCTCCTCAGGCTCCAAAGCCTACTCAAGCCAAGAACAAAGGGCTTGTTGCTGAAACATATGACTGGGATGAGGTTGAAGTTTCCTCTGATGATGATGAAGTTCACATCAGTGCCCTGATGGCTCTGTCAGAAGACAACAAACTTGCTGTGGGGAAGAGTCATGCAAGAAATGGTGAATGGGTCAACATCACAATGAGGAAGGTAAATCTTTTACTTTCTATGGATGATAATGATGATTGGAAATCTTACTTAGACTATATTAATGTTGATCTTAAGTATGTTGAAGAGCAAAGACTTAATTTGTTTTCAAAATTTAACAAACTTAGTTTTGAATTAAATCATTGTAGAGATGAATTACTTGCCTTAAAACAAGCCAAGCTTGAAAGTGTCACACTTCAAATTCAAAACTCTGAACTTGTAAAACAAAATCAAGCTCTTCAGGAAGAACTTAAGAAAGAAAAGGAAATTATTTGGAAGTGGACTCAGAAAAACCCCAAACTTTATGAAACACTGAGTCTCTCACCCAGCCCCAATAAGGCTGGTCTGGGTGATGATCAACTCACTGAAGTTTCAGGGGAGAGTAGCCATTCCACAACTTTTCTATTAACCAACATACTCTCTAGCAAAGAACTAGCTCCCAAACCCAGTGATTGGATTGAAAGAAACAATCCTGATAGTAAATTGCCAAATTTTAACACTGGAAGAATCCTGGAGCCTGAAAGTCAGGCCATCAAAGAGCTGCTAGGAGTCACTGATGATCTTAGTCCTACTGAGTCCATCACAGAGTCTAAGTCTGATTCACCACTCCCTCCACTGAAACAACTTCAGGGAGCAGAACCCAATTCTGACCTTGCACCATTAGTCTTTCAACCACATTCTCCTAAAGAGAAATCAGGGTTAGGAAGGACTATACTGAAAAGACCTACTCCTGCACCCACTGAACACCAAAAACCTTCAGTAACTACTGAAGTGAAGCATGAAAGCACTGATTCAAAGGTTGATCAGCTTGCTGAACTTGTCAGGATGCTGAGTGAGAAAATTGAGTCTACTGAGAAAAACTCTGACTCTAAATCTACAAAGCCCTCAGTATCCTCAGGTTCTTCCAAACCAAAAACCACACCCAGACCCTCAGGGAGATGTGAACTGTGCAATTATCCAAATCACAACACTGATAAATGCTACAGAGTCCTGTTTTGTATGATATGCAAACAAGAGGACCACAGAACTTGTGATCACATCCCCCACACTGCCTCTTTAAAGGCAAGGGGTCAATACAAAACCCAAGGCTATCAGTATGCCATACCTTCCAAACAAAGACTGAAGGCTAAGCCTTTCTCACCATATCCTCACTGTGGTTTCAATGATCATCTTCCTGATGATTGTAGGATGAAAGAATGCTGTGACATCTGTGGAGATCCCTCCCATGAAACCAGGGGGCATGACAAAGTGATTCAGTCCAGAAGGAAAAACCAAACCAACACTTCTCAGTCACCTGATGCATCAACATCCACAAAATGTAAAACATGTGGAAGCTCAGGTCACACAACTTCAGACCATGATTCACTAACTGAGTTCAAAAAGTCCCTGAGGACTAAGCCCACTAGAAGGTGGGTCAACAAGCAAAACTAACCCAGTTTACTGTTTGTGCAGAAACACATCAAGGATCCTACCTGGCATCTAGACAGTGGATGCTCCAGAAGTATGACTGGTGTGAAAAGTTTTCTGCACAAATATGTGGAAGAACCAGGACCCAAAGTAGTATTTGGTGATAACTCATCCGCTCCCACTGAGGGTTATGGTTCAGTAAACTGCAATGGTATAGTTTTTACAAGAATAGCTTATGTTAATGGTCTGAAGTACAACCTGATAAGTGTTTCCCAACTATGTGATGCCAAATACATAGTTCAGTTTGATGACAAGAGAGGGACCATCTTTAATGCCAATAAGGAAGTTGTGTTGATTGCCCCTAGGAGGGATGATGTATATGTCCTTGATATGTCATCCCTGACTCAAAATGGGACTTGCCTATTCTCAAAGGCAAGTGAGACAATCAACTGGCTATGGCATAGGAGACTCTCTCATCTCAACTTCAAAAACATCAACAACCTGGCCAAATAGAACAAAGTTCTGGGCCTTCCATCCCTGGTGTATACCAAAGACAAGCCTTGTTCTGCTTGTGAAAAAGGAAAACACCACAGGGCATCATTCAAAACCAAACAAACCTTTTCCATCAAAAGCTGCCTGCATCTTCTTCATATGGACCTTTTTGGACCTGTCAGTCCAATGTCCATACACCATGAGAAGTACACTCTGGTCATAGTGGATGAATACTCAAGATATAGTTGGGTTTACTTCCTGACTAAAAAGAGTCAGGCAGCTGAAACCATCATGTCATTTGTCAGGAACATTGAAAATCAAAATGATGTCAAAGTTAAACAGATCAGGACTGACAATGGCACTGAATTCAAAAACCAAGACCTTGAGTGTTTTTGTGATGAGAAAGGAATTTCTCAAAATTTCACTTCTCCCTATACTCCTGAACAAAATGGAGTAGCTGAAAGGAGAAATAGAACACTCATTGAGGCAGCAAGAACAATGCTGAATGGCTCAGTCCTCTCAAAACATTTTTGGACTGAGGCAGTTAAAACAGCCTGCTACACTCAAAACAGGTCAATCATTGTGAAAAGGCATAATAAGACACCTTATGAGATATTCAAAGGAAGGATTCCTGACATCAGCTATTTTCATGTATTTGGGTGTCCTGTGTTTATACATAATCATAAGGAACACTTAGGTAAATTTGATGCCAAAGCTGATGATGGATACTTCCTGGGATATTCCTTGGTCTCTAAAGCCTTCAGGGTGTTCAACACAAGGAGACAGCAAACTGAGGAAACTTATCACATTACTGTTGATGAAAGCACTAAATCCATCAGGTTCTCAAATTCCTCAGTAGAAGAGATTGGTATTGATGACTCATCAAGATATCCTCCTGATGAGTATCATCCTGAGAATAATCCCTCAACTCAATACCAAGCTGATGCTGATGTCTCCTATTACATCATCCCTCACAACCTACCCCAACCACCTATCAGTGAGTTCATAGAAACTCAGCCTGTCTCAAATGAGACTGACACCACTGAACAAAATGTTCAGGAACCCACAGAACAAATTGTTCCTACAGTTGTCACTGAAGTACATATTGATGAGTTACCTCATGTTCCTGAGTCTGAATCTAATCAGGCTCCTACAAGCTCAAATTCCTATCCCAAACCCCAGGATAGCTGGACTAGATCCAAAATCATTGAGCTTGTGAACATCATTGGTGAACCCACTGAAGGCATGCTCACAAGAAGCAAGGCTGCCAAACTCAAGGCTGCCACTGCCAATATATGTCTTTATGCTGACTATCTCTCAGAAATTGAGCCTAAAAATGTCAAAGAAGCCCTGACTTATGAAAGTTGGGTTCAGGCCATGAGAGATGAATTGGAACAATTTGACAGAAATGATGTCATGACCCTTGTTGAATGCCCCCAGGGTGTTTTAATCATTGGTATGAAATGGGTCTTTAAGAATAAGACTGATGAGAATGGCACAGTCATCAAAAACAAAGCAAGACTGGTTGCCAAAGGATATAATCAACAGGAAGGTATAGACTATGAGGAAACCTTTGCACCTGTTGCTAGAATGGAAGCCATCAGGATCTTCCTTGCCTATGCAACTTACATGAACTTTAAAGTTTACCAAATGGATGTTAAAAGTGCATTCCTGAATGGTAACATCAAAGAAGATGTTTATGTGCAACAGCCTCCTGGTTTCGAAAGTAGTGAATACCCTAACCATGTCTATAAGCTGAACAAAGCCCTCTATGGACTGAAACAAGCTCCCAGGGCATGGTATGAAACTCTTTCAGCCTTCCTGATCCAAAACAAGTTTGTCAGAGGAAGAATTGACAACACACTGTTCATCTACAGAACAAAGGATGATGTCATTCTTGTCCAAGTGTATGTTGATGACATCATCTTTGGCTCAACAAGTTACAAACTTTGCAAACAATTTGAAAAACTTATGACCACAAAGTTTGAAATGAGCATGATGGGTGAACTCACATATTTTCTTGGACTACAAATTAAACAAACTGAAAAAGGAATATCCATTTGCCAAGAGAAATACCTCAGGAACCTACTAAAGAAGTATGAGCTCACTGACTGCTCTTCAGTAAAAACTCCTATGGTTCCTCCAAACAACCTTGGCCCTGATCTCACTGGAAAATCAGTGAATCAAACCCAATACAGAGGAATGATTGGCTCCCTGATGTACTTACTTGCCTCAAGGCCTGATATCCAATTCTCAGTCTGCCTGTGTGCAAGATACCAGGCTGGCCCAAAAGAATCACATCTCACTGCTGTCAAGAGAATTATCAGGTACCTGAAGGGTACTTCAAACCTTGGTTTGTATTACCCAAAATGTTCAGGATTTGATCTCAAAGGGTACACTGACTCTGACTATGCAGGATGTAACATGGATAGGAAAAGTACTTCAGGATCCTGCCAATTTCTTGGTGGTAAACTTGTGTGTTGGAGTACAAAGAAACAACAATCAGTGGCCATGTCCTCAGCTGAAGCTGAACATATGGCTGCTGCAGGATGTTGTGCAAATGTACTATGGATGAAAAGCCAACTGAGTGACTATGACATTCAGTATAAGATGGTACCTATCTTTTGTGATAATACAAGTGCCATAGCCATCTCAAACAATCCAGTGCTTCATCAAAGAACCAAACACATTGACATCAGATACCACTTCATCAGGGACCATATAGCAAATGGAGAAATTGAACTACATTTCATCCTCACTGAGTATCAGCTAGCTGATATCTTCACAAAACCTTTGGATGAACCCACTTTCACAAGATTGAAAGCTGAACTGGGCATGTTGGACATAGAATCAGGAAACTGATCAAAGAATGTTCCAACCTGATGTAAATTCTCTAGGTCCCTGATCACACCCTTCCTAAAAACTCATTTTTTATTGAATGAAAAATCATTCTGGGGGCTCAGGATGAAAAATGGCATTGAATACCCTAACTAAATGCTCTAAGTATTTAGTCATTTAATGTCCCAGGTAGGTAACTGAATCCTATTAAATATAGGAATATATGTCACTTACACAACTGGCATCCACTCCTTGGGCCCCCACATCCCTCTCACCAAACATCACTGAGCATTAAATGCTCCCTCACACACAAAAGTTGTGATAATGTCCCTCTCCAAAAAGTGCATTATTTGCAGAGCCGCACAACTGTTCATCTACGATGTGAGAGAAAATAGGGTAATGGGAATCGTGATATTTAATGCGGATATCAAACCAAAATTATTATGCCGCTTCGGTTGAATAAATTGAACCTTTGGTATCCGCAACATCACCACCCAAATCCTTACCCTATAAATACCCCCACAAAAAGGGAAACACACACACGCTTTTAAAATCATAACTAAACTCTTGCAAATTGTTTTTCAAAACTGCGTGTGTTTCTCTCACCAATACCCATTTTCTAACTAAAACCAGGCTTTTATCATACCAAATGGCTTCTTCTAAGGTCATAAAATACGCACCCAATGTGGATTTCCAAATGGAAAGCGTAGACCTCACCAAGAATAATGTGGTGGGGAACTTTGCCTACCCAGAAGGGTTCCCTGAATACAGGGAAGTGGTGAAGTTCCTTCAGAACTGCTTTCTGACCACCGCATTCACAAAGACCCCCTCAGTCATCTACCCTGAGTATTTGAGGGAATTTTGGTGCACAGCAGTGGTTGAAAGCCCTGATGTGCCCAAAGAGGCCAAAATTAAGTTTACAGTCAAGAATGGAACTAAGTCCCTAACTCTTGACTATAAAACTTTTGCCAAAGCCACTGGGCTTGATTACACATAGACCTTCGTTGTCCCACCATCTGATAAAGATGTGAAGGAGGTCTTACTGACGCTAGGGCCTTATGACAAACTTCACCCTGAAGTGTCACCAGGGGCCCTACTATCCAAAGCCCCAATTATCAAGACCTGGTTCCCAGCCCCCTGGAGGATAATAATGACCTTTGTCATTCAGGTCCTCGGGGGAAATAAATCCTCTACTGAGCAATTAAACAATCCTCATGCAATGATATTGTTCAGTCTCATTGAGGGTAAATTTATTGACCTTGGAGAATTGATCTTCAAGGACCTCATAGCAAAGTTAGGGGGAAGTCTAGGCAAAAACTTATGTCATACCCTAGATTCATTTCCTGTGCCCTACAAGACTTGCTTGGGTCTGAGTATGCAAAGCCTGATGCAGTTGGTTTTGAGCCTGAAGTGTTACATAAGGCTAATTACTCTCGTGACCCTCTAGAGGTTACACCAGTCACCCTGACCCAATATATGCATAATGCTATCCTGGGTGACAATATTATATCACCAGTACCCTCTCCTACCAAAAAGGTGAAGAGGAAGAAGGGACAGGGGTCCAGGAAGGTGGCTCAACCCAAGTCACTCGACACTGAGACCTCTAACCTTAAGGCTGCCCAAAAGGGGCCTGAAATACCGCCCTTGACTGCGGACACCCTGAGAATAATAACCCAGTCACTAGGCCTGCAACAAAAGCCATCGGAGGGCACTGAGACATCACACTCAGTGTCCTCGGGCAAACCCGTTTCCAAAGACTCTACTGTCATAAACAAGACAGTTGAGCCGAAACAAACCAAACCTTCACATCCTGCTAAAGGCTCTGGCAAATCACAACCAGAGTCTCAGGGAGTAAGGGATCCTAAATCCTCGGTGGGGCAGCACTACTCCACTGAGAAGGGGGTCCACAAACAATCACATCCTGCTAAAGGCTCGGGTAGATCAAAACCCAAGCATCAGGGAGTTCATGTCCCTAAATCTTCGACAGGCCAGAACAAGCCTGTTGGAAAGGGGGACTCAACCACCCGCTGATATGGAATCCAAAACCACTCCCGGAGGTGCGCAAAACTTGGGAACTGGCCTTAAAGACCAGGTAGGTAAAACCCAACCTAACGGATTTGAGGGGTCAGGACCTGGCCAAAACGAAGGAAAATCTTCTTATGAAGAGGAGCCGGATAACCTCCATTTGTTGCAGATTACCTCCCTGGCGGATGCTCAGGCATTCTTATTTTCTGATGATGAATTTAACAGTGACGAGGAAGTCTTCACGGCCGGAGATGATATGGAGGATGAGGAGACAGTCCCTGAACCTGTTACTCAGTCTCCTCAATCCTCTAACCATGACGAAGATGAACAACATTCCGAGCCGGAAACCTTAGAAGACGATTCAACTCCTCTCACTGAAAGAGCCTTCCAAAAGTTCATCAAGAAAATGACCAATATTTTGTACAGGGGGGGTCACTGAAGAGGTGTTTGACATGCATGCCGAGCAAGCAGTCCACTATCACCTCCTCAAAGATGCTGTTGAAGACTACAATGATGATGTCAGGGAGCAAAATTCCACTGTCTCACACTCCCTGACACAGATGACTTCACACATCAATCAGTTTTTGGAATCCCTAAAGGAGCTGGCTACAGGGGTTAAGTCAGTTCAAGAATCAGTCAAGGATGATCCTGAGCTCAACAAGAAAATTCTTCAGGCATCTGAGACGTACCAGGTCAACTCGGCGGCTCTTACTGAGTTACTTGGTTTGATAAGGGATTCAAATGTTCAGAATCTCAGCTCCATGGTGGAGTCCCTCAAGTCTTCCTTCACTCAGTTGGAAGCATCAGTGACAGCTCAATCCCTGAAGTCCACATCTCTGGCATGGACAATGGGATCCAGGATGACTGCTCTTGAAAACTCTCAGGCTTCACTTGACTCCAAGGTATCTCTTATTCATCAGGATACTGCGGAGATCAAGTCCATGATGACGGAAATGTTTCAAGCCTTCAAGGGTACTTCTACTTCATCTTCAGTAACTCCAACACTTGCCATCACTGCAGCTCCGGCAATTGTTGAGGGGGAGAATGTTCCTGAAACCCCTGTTACTGATGAACAAGAAGCTGGACAGCCCTCTCACACTGAGGGGGAGCATGTCACTGAAGCCACACCAATCACACAAGTTCCACCACAAGAGGAACCAGTCTCCTCCACTCTCTTTCAGGACAGAGGAAAAAGCATAGCCACCACCTCAGAACCTGAAGTAAGACTCCAGCCTGCCTCCACAATGGTGAGAACTGACCCTGATGAACCTATCAGGGTCCCATTTGCAATCAATGGAAAAATCTATCAACTCACCAATGAACAAATACAAGACTACATGGAGAGAACTGAGAAAGTGGCAAAGGCAGCTGAAGAAGAGAGATTGAGCAAGCCTGAACTGATACAGGTTGTTCATGAGGGGCTGAAAAGATTGGTCTGGATACTGAGGCACTAGCTACTGAGCAAGCAGGTGCAGCCTTTAAAAAGGCTCAGGAAGAACAGATGATTGCTCTGAAAAGGGAAAGGGAAGAGAAGCTGAAAAGGCAAGCTCAAATCAGAAAGACCAGGGTTGAAAGATATCATTGGGTGATGAAGGAAAGATTGAAGCCTGAAACCATCAGTGACATCAAAATCCACAGGAATACCAAACCCGCAATGGTCACTGTCTTCAGGGGGGCTGATAAAAGAATCATGGACACTCATAACCCATTCGAATTCGCTGACTTTGGGATCACTGAACTTGATGAACTCCGTCCCATCATTGCCAAGAAAAATGGTGTCGTTGTTGATCAACTTCTCAAGTCACTGAGTGAAAGATATGATAGACTGAGAGCAATGCCTGAAGCCCTCAATATTCCCTCCCTTCTTCCTGCTCCAACAACAGGAACTGCTTCATCAACCACCACAAGGAGAAAAAGGAAGCATATTGATGAATATGGAGACCTTGCTTTCCAAAGATGGTCTGATATAGACAAGGCAGGGGTCACAGCAATGGTAACATACCTGATGTTAGCTTCTCCTATACATAGTGGTGAAAACCAAAGGTTCTGTAAGGACCTTCAGGAAAAGATTGAGAAGCATCCTGAGAAACACCTACTGAGATCAAAGAAAGCTAAGATTGAGGGACTTGGCTATCATCTGAACATCTGATTTGCAACAACTATCTTTATTTTGTTTGTAATTTGTAGGAAAAATGTAATAGCTATAAATAAAATGATGTTTTGTTTAAATAGTTATGTCCTACTTTCAATTACAACAAACATTCAGTAAGAGAAGATGTACCCTGACAACTCATGCTGAATCAAGTAACACTTAGGCTATTTGTATGTTCAAATAGGGGGAGATTGTTGGGTCACTGAATTCCCCACATCTTCTAACAAGGATTTGAACGTAAAATAACCAAAGTGCAAACAAGTCACGGAGTGAACAGTAACTCAGTGAGTCACCTTCAGGATGCTAAGACCGAGCCTAAGAAGAAAGGTTCTCCATTCAGTGAGGCGGAACTCAGTGAAGTGTGATCTAAGCCAAGAAGAAGGTGATGGGTTCAGTGAGGATGACAATAACTCACTGAACCCCAATGACTCCTCAACAACTTAATCGTACTGAAGACTGATGACATGAAGACTGAAGTTTTCGTGGGACTGGGCGGGAAAGTCTGAGCTGCTTTATTAAAGTGCTTTCTCACTTTAATGTCAAACTTTCCCCAAATGGTTAAAACCAGTCTGTCATCAGAAAGTGCCTTTTGGATCTAACTCAAAGAAGGTTCCTTGCCAGAAGAATAATATCTTTCAAGATATTGTTAAGGAAGCTTTAGGTCCAATGTATATTTAGTTGTTCTATACTTGTGTATAAATAGGAAGCAAATGTGAGGAGTAAAAGTTGACAAGTTTGTGCAATTAATGCAAAGCATTCACAAACCACTTTACTCCTCCAAAGAACAACACAAGCCCTTGAGATAGCTCAGTGGGTAATTTAAGTTGTCACTCAACTTAGTTGAGTTTAGTGAGGAGTCCATACAATACTTGTCAATTCAACCCCAAGTGTTATTCCGCAAACACTTGGGTACGATTCTTTGTGATTAACTTCTAATAAAGAATTAAACGTTGGAAAATATTGTCTCTTATCTTTACGTTACTTTATTGTTAATCATTTTCATACATTTGTGTTCAAGTCATATAACTTGGTTACTTTAGCTTTCTAGTTACTGATAACCAAGTAAAAGGGACCAATAATTTACCATACAATTTTGGGCAAATTGCAAGCCATCAACGGGTTTGAGATATCTTTACCAAGAGCCGTTTGCTCCTGGATTAGCCAATCCTTTTGTCGTTTAGACTTGGCGGACTGATTACCACAAAAAATTTTGAACTTTAGTGAAAAATTTTTAAAATTTTTGGTCAAAAACGGGGGTACTTAGAAAGTATTTTGTAATAAAATTCGCAAGAATTCCCCCCCCCCCCCCCCCAAACTTAGAATTGAATATTGTCCTCAATATTCAAAGTCCCGGCTATTATGCCGATTCTTTGAACGTAAAAGGGCAACATTACAAGCTAAATGTGGAAAACACCATTTTTTCACTTTTATTTGTAACCACAGGAGGGGTAATTCCCCCACACTTAGGGTGAAAACCCTAAGTAAATGCTACTGTTTTTGTTTACCGAGTCGCCAGCTTGACTCGACCCCGAATTCATTTGTCCTTGGGGAAGCATGATGTGGAAGAAACAATCTCAATCGGACTTTCATTCAAAATGTTTGGACAAACATTTGAAGCACGTGAAAGTTCCACACCGATGAGATATACAGACCCTAGCTTAAAATAGTATAAACTATAAGCGGTGATGACGGGGTCAAAGATAATGTCTTCATTCCCGAAGGAGTGAAGAACAGGAGAAGCAACGGGATATATGAAGAAAAGAAAGAAAATCATGATAAATATCATGACTAACTCCTCATCTTCAATAGGAGAATTCATTGTTTCATGAATCTCAACAGTTAAGCTCGTTTGATCAAGACATATCCCGGGTGTGTCTAGATCAAAGTAGAAGTTATCATACTCTGGTGGAGATATGATATGAGTGAGTTCACAAGAGAACTCATCGAATGTGAATGAATCATATTCTGGATTGATGTGCGTGAGTTCACAGGAGAACTCATCGAAGGTAAATGATTCATAATCGGGGAGAGAATTATGAGAATGAGAAGTGGTACTGCCACTAATCTTCTCTCCCATCAGATCAAAAGTAAAGGCTTCAAACTCCGGAACAGGATCATCGGAGAAAATGTCACTATCCTTAATGAGGATAGGAGATGAAATAGGTTTCTCTTTGAAAGCCTCGATTTTTGAAATGAGGAGATTGACATTCAATAATGTTGCACGAAGTGCTTCATCCTTGATTTCAGTGTCAGTCTCATCATTCACTTCTTCTAAGCTGACTAGCTCAGAAGGTAATCCTTCCACATGACTGATGTCTCCAAAAGATAAAGAATTTTCATCAGCATGTGAAGTACTAAGCTCGATGTTGGGATTAGAGTTTAAAAGATTTTCAGTTTCTCCCATATCGGCTTCAAAATCAAGGAGACCATCATCACTTCCCAATGGAAGTGGATTGATGTGAGTAAGTTCATCTGTGAACTCCTCAATAAGAGGGTCAACATCCGAAATGAGGCAATGGTGCCTCCTCATACTCAACTTCTCCATAAGATGTGCAATCATCATTAAAATCGGAGAAAGTCTCAAAATGATCTTTTGGATTTTCAGGGTGATAAGGTAAGTCACACACATGATCAAAAGTTCCCTGTGACTCTCCTGGGATTGGGACAAGGTTCTCAACACTAGACTTTATGAATTCGTCCGATTCCTTTTGAGGAACAGTGCTAAGATGCTCATCCCCCATGTTCGGAGAGTGAGTGTGAACTTCGGGTGTGATATCAATAGACTGAGGGAGTTTAGAAGTACTAGCAGTTATGGAATTTTCCAGTTCCATTTGATCAACGGCTAGTGACTTCGTCACATTATTTTCTCCCTGATTTTCAATGGAAGGAATTACAACTGATGAATCTGATGGATCTTTTTGAATAATAACAATGTTATCTTCATCATCATCATTGTCATCATAAAGAGCAGCATAGCGAAGATTGGCACGTATTTTAGCCGCTCTTTGCTCAGCAAGTAATTCTTCCATGCTCAATTCGTTTCTAGCATCTCGTTCTTCAGCAAGTAATTCTGCCATTGATTTTTCACGAGATTCTTGAAACGATGTAGTGGCAAACTCCTCCTTAAGTTTTTGCAAAATTTCATGAGCCTCTAGTAAAAGGTCTTGCTCGGTATTATGAGGAGTTGCTCGGATCATTTGGTGTTGTGGAGGTTGGTCTTGAAACGAATAGTCGTAATTGTTGCAAGGAAATGGATTCCCTGTTTGACAATCCGAGCTAAAGTGAGGACCTCCACAGTATTCACAACAGTAAGACTGATGTGGCTGTGAATCGTATGTGTTAAAGTCATAATTGTTATCAGGAAACTGCTCATAGAAAGGCGTGTTGCCCGATTGACAATCAGAACTGTAGTGTGGGCCACCACAGTACTCACAACAGTTAAACTGTTGAGTCTGGTTCGGTGAGTTGTATGGATATTGGTCGTAACCAACATTTTGACTATTATAACAATCAAAACCTTGGTGAGGACCTCCACAATACTCACAAGAAATGTTTGGTGTATTTTGGTACGAAGCATCATTATGATTTGGATAATATGATTCTTGCTCGTATGAATGTGATGGGTAACTGGAAAAATTTGAAGAGTCGTTGAATGAGTTCTGATTAGGATCATAAGCAAATGAATTCCTCGAACCACAAAACAAACAACTTCCGTCTTGAATATCATTACCACATTGTACAAATGTGCACCAACGACATGGCAAACCAAAAAGTGGCTCACCACAACCGACACAAGGAATAAAATCCGGAGGTGGGACAAGTGGTGTGCTCTTAGAGCTAGGAATTTCCACCACTTCCGTTATGGTCTTGGGTTTTTGTTCTTGATAAACGTGAAGATTGGGTAAGTCGTTCTTTTCAGTAACTGCCCTAAGCTCTGTACGTTTGCTTGACAAACTCTTAACCGTAAACCGTGAAAGGTTAGGATCAATTCTTGACGGTTTAGGAGCAATTGTGAGCTTAGATTTTTGGAAAATCGTAGGTTGGACATATTTAGCACTTTCATTGTTAGAGGAAAGTACTGGGTCCTTTGTCACCCCGGTTTCTTGATCCATTTCCCTCACCGGAGAGGGAATAGGGATCGAAGGTCCATCATAATCGACATGACATCTCGACATTTTTGACAAGGCCATAAGTTTTTCAACTTTGCTTTTAAAGGCCCTTTGTTCAAAGAAATCGTCATCGAGAGATGCCATAAAAATCAATTACAGGACAAGTGGAAGAAGTTAGAATCAAAAGGATAGAGGGTAAAGGGATGAAGAATCAAAAAGGTCGGAGGGTAAAGATGGATATTTTTGGGATTTTTGATAAACATTTTATAAGAAAGAAAATCTTTTTGTGTTCGTTGAAAACTAATTTTAAAAAGTTTTCAGGAACCGTTTTGTTTTTAAAATGAGAAAATATGAACAAAGGATGGTAAATATACAATGAGTGTATATCCAGATTCACTAATCTGTAAGACCGTTTAGAATACGCGCACAACCTCCCCGGCAGGGGCGCCAAAAATTGATTGGCCCTAAACAGTCAACTTATATTGACCAGGTTAATGGTCAACGAAGTCAAACTGCCTAAGATCAATCTTCGTGGAAGTATAGTGTTTCCCCGGGTCGTTATGTCCCGACGAGGTGTGGATGGTATTAAAACGGGTTTGTGATCGGGTGAATTTGGACAGAAAAGGGGTAATAAAGGTTTTGAATGATTACACTACTGATTTATACAATGAAATAGCTTAGATAAGCAATATAAACAAGACTGGAAAGTTGGAAAAACCAAAAACGTTTAAAACCTAAAAACGCGTACGTTCACGTTTTAAATAACGTAAACGTACAAAATAAAACGTGAAAACTGAAATTTGAAAACCCCCAGGGGGTGAAAATGACTTTTTTACAAACTAAATGACAAAAGAAAAATTTTTAGAAAAAGAAAATAAATTTTTACACTAATTAATTATTTAATATTAATTAATTACTAATTAATACTAATTATTAATATTTAAAATACTTAAATACAATATAATATTAATTTAACACTAGAAACAGGAAAATAAAATTTCTAAAATTATAAAATAACTAAAAACAAGTGTTTAAAAATGAAAATATGTATTTTTGTCTTTTTGTGATTTTTCTATTAATTAATTACTAATTAATTATTAATTATCAAATTAAACTATTTTAAATTATAAAAATAGTAAATGAACAGTAAAAATTCTAAAAAAATTCCTCAAATTATATTATATTATATAAAAGCTAGGAAAAATATAAAAACTAGGTGTTACTTTATAAAAACTAATTATGCTATTTAAAACTTAATTATTAATTAATTACTAATAAAACTAATATTAAATGCAATAAATACCAATTGATTATTTAAAAATCTGATAAAATTACTATAACTACTTTAATATAAGAGGAATTTAAGAAAAATATAAAAATGCTAAGTTCTTAATAAAAATCTAAAAATGAAAAATAAAATTTAAATTACATTAAATAGAAACTATCACTTAAAATTAAATTGTTTTTTTTTCTGGATTTTTCTTTTTGAAAACTATTTTATAACTAAAAACAACTAACTTTTGTGAAAACAAACTTTTTACAACTTAAAATTAAGCATTGTGGAAGCTTATTTGCTCCACAGTTGACTTTTGTTGACCACAAAGGAAAATAAGCTCAAATGAGATCAAGTGGGACCCACTATGGTGAATTCAGGTCTAAATAAGTTGAGGGAACTTGTTTAAGCAATAAAATGCAAGTGGGGTCCACTGGATAAGCAAAAAAGCACAAATAAGCACTTGACTTTCTTATTGCAACTCAGAAAATGGGACAATGTATAGGGTCTGATTCAGGTGGGGTCCACAGGTCCTATGGTCAAACTAAAGGTCAAACTTAGAAGTCTACCAGGGGGGGTTGAAAGGAACAAAGATGAGGCATTGGGGCCCACTAGGATGGCCAGAAAACCACCACCAAGTGGTGGTGTTGACTGTATCAGCAGCTGCACAGGGGAAGGTTATTCCCTGCAGCCTTCTTTGGAGAGGAATGGGGCCCACAGAAAAAATTGTAAAAATGAGGTAACTATAGGAACTTGTAGATGAGCTGAGGGACTACAATAAGGAACAAGTTTCAAGGTCTCAATCATAATACACAATTCTAATTAATTCTTGCAATTTTGGAGAAAAACTGAGTTCATGCATTATTGACTTTTTGAGAAAACTTGGTATTTGACTTTTGTGGATTTCCACTGATCTAAACTGATTCCAATTGACATGTTATGATGAGATGAGATTAAATTTAGCTAAATCAACTACTTATGCAGCTACTGTCATGGAATTTCAACTCAAATACTTCAACAGTGACTGAAATGAATACACATATAAGATTTTGACTATTGGCTATTTGAAACTTAAGTTTAAGGCTTTACTTATCCTAATAATGACTCATGCAGTGTATCAATACCTAAACAATAACCAGACAACTACAGAATCACCCAGAACAGTTCTTAACCCAAACACTCCTTTAATGTTGGACTGTGATGAAATTCTCACAGGAATTTAAGAATTGGGCTATAAAACAAAAGCTCAGTCTCAATTATTGATGAAATAGAGTTAGTTAAGCACAAAGTTACCAAGGGTAACACTAAACTCCTAAGGATCAATGGAATGCCAATTTAACAGTTACACTAGGACAAATAAGCATGAGGTGATCTAATGAGCACATGAACAAACAATTACATCAAACTAACTTACATATACCTAATGAGCAACTAAAAAAAATAGATCATCACAAATTATGTCTTCTACTGTGAAATACAGGAAAATGAAATAACAAACTTACAACTGAGCTATCATGAGAATTATGAACCAGAGACAAATCACCTCCTATAGCTTCCAAACAAGCTTCTAACCCTTAAAGCCATCCAAAACATACCCTGATCCTTCTTCCTTCATCTTCATCTCTGATTTTTTATTTTTCATAATTTTTGAGGTATTTTTGGAAATTTCTAATTTCATTAATTAAACTATTCTAAATACTCTGAAATCCCTAGGTAGCTTTCAAGTAATCTTAAATAAGCTTAATGGATCACTTATCAACAACTTTTAACAATAGGAAAGTCAAAATGAAATTCTTACTCAAAATGGTAAAACTGAATTAATAATGGAACTTGGAATTTTTGCTTAATAAACTTGAGATAACATTAAAAATGAGTAAATTACAACTGATGAGATAAACTTGAGACTTGAATTTAAAAGTTACAATAATCTAAAACTACATCACTTATCTAATTAACTAATTAAAAACTACTAGCCCTCCTTCTTCTCTTTCTTCTTTATATATAAGCTTCCAGAGGGTCCATAGTGCATTTCCCATCTTATTTTGTGACCATTGGATGACGAAATTTGATCCCAGCCGTTCAAAGATTTTGGCGCCAAAACTCCCTTGTCTGTTTCTTTGTTATTATTGAGGCCAGAAGTGAAGTTTTGGATGCTTGTGTTTGTTTGAGGTGCTTAGGGGGAGGGTTGAGTGTCGCAGGAGTTAAATCAGTAGGGGTGATGATGGGGGGGGGGGGGCTTGGCTGGTAGCAGATAGTGGGGATGGAGGAGGAAGGTTGACCGGGGTCAAAGTTGGGGGAGTTATAAACGGGGTAATATTATTTTTGAGATGGGAGGTGGGCTGGTGATTGGAGTGGGCCTGGAGTTGGTGGTGGGCTGAGGGAGTTATAAGGGTGGGCTTGGAGTGGTATTTTGGGTTTGGTTTGGTTTTATTAAATTAAGGGTCCGGTTGGTAAAAGTTGTGTACACAAGGACCAATTTTTAATTTATCAAAACCATAGGGACTGAAAATGTAATTTTCCCCAAAGTATCACCAAGGACCAATGTTGCAAAGTCTAATATTCCAAAACCCATTTTTGCAATTTTTTAATTTTCAAAATTCCCAGGGACTATTTCTGCAAATTTCCAAACTCCAGGGACCAAATATGTAAATTTTCCAAAATTTTCACCCAAAGTCTGTTTTTGATAACTTTTGATTTTTTAAGGACTTGGGTTGACTTTTCTTTCAAAATAAATGCATAGGGACTATTTTTGACAAATTTTGAAACTTGGGGGACTGAAAATGCCAATATTGCAATCTTTGATCGTTTTTCATTTGTTTTTGCTCATTTTGCATTTAAAACACATAAAATACAATCCCTGAGATAATTTCAGTATTTTGATGACTTTTCGATTGTTTTTGTTTGTTTTGGCAGTTTAAACACGATAAAAATGATGAGTGTTTGCGCACTCATCAAACGTATAACTCATTTCTTCTTCACCACCTCTCACCCTCACATCCTTTCCATATTTTTTTGTCCCTCTTCGTCATTTAGAAACCCCAAGAAGACCAGAAGTTATCATCCTTTTTGTTTAGAAGCCATAAAGGGTTATCGGGTTACAAAAACAATAATAACATTTGGGTTATATAATCAAACGTACGTATTCTTGTGTTTACAAAAACAATAATAACATATTTATTTCATATTCGAACGTATATATTTTGCTTATTTATTTGCATACGTACAAACATGTAGAGTCACAAATGTGACTACCCTCTATCTTAGAAGGCCCATGAGTCACGTAGCACACTTGTTTCATGTTTATTTTTACGTTACATGCATCATACGAACTTATTTTGGACCATGTATCAAACGTATAAAAGTGCTACAAACTAAGAGTTTCATGTTTATACTATGTAATAATAAACTCGTTTAAACCCTTTAAATTGACCAAAGTAAAGTGATTTAATCCATTTTCAAAACTAGTTATAAAAAGCTTAATGGACTGAAAAGCCCAATAAGCTGAAAATAAGCACTCCGTATAAGCTGGACCAAAAAGCTCTTTTGATACGATTTTATAACATTAAAAATGAGTCTAGGGATAAGCCCAACTTGTCTCTACGCTCACGGATCGTTAAATGCTAACGGGCCTTTAATTTAGCTCGTTAAAGCCCATTTATTGAAAAATAAGCTATTTTTGCAAATAAGCAGTTGAAATAAGTTTTAATAAGCTTCAATAAGCTCCAGAAAATTTAATATAATTTTTCCAATAATTTTTGAACGTTTGGATTAAAAATGTAACGCGACGACACCTAGGAGGACTAAAAATGCCAAACCGAGAAAGATAATGAATGAAATGGTAAAAACAGAACCAATAGGATATAAAATGACATATTATCAACTTCCTAGCTCAGAATGGATTATTGGACAAGTAGAGGACAAAAAATATAAATTTTATATAATAAGGACTAACGGTGTAACGCTAACGCCGTTAGTGTAAAAATTGTAAAATTGGAAAAAGGACAAGGACCCATATATTATATTTGACATTCTTATTTTATTTTCTATTTTACGTCACCCCATCACGTCATATGCATTTTCATTACATTTTATTTATATATTATTTATTTTTACGTTAATAATATATATAACGACATTTAACTAATTATCTTTACGTATTATTATCATCATTGTTAAAAAGGGAAAACTTTAGAAATAATAGCATATCTCATCATATTATTATAAACATAATAATTCCATTCGCATATCATATTTTCATCTTAAAGATTTATCGTTATTCGTTTACCAAATAGTATTTGGTTAGATTCTCAAATAAATTTATTTATCAGGTTCCGTATCAAAGACGTTTCCATAATCATTCTCATAATCTCATCCTACTTTACTTTTCATCATCCCAACATCAATCAAGGTGAGTCATAGCCCCATTTCCAATATTTGTTTTTAACTTATTGAGGGAGATACATGCTTACATATACTTTGATAATTTTATAAGTATATGAATAAATTACATGATTCAAATCAATTTCATAATTAATACTTATTTGATATGGTTTATGATTTAAGATGTGATATATATATGTTATTGGCGAAATACTTAATTGAAATACTGATACTCAGATGATAATGTTTCCAATTTGATTATTGTGATATGTGATATATATATATATATATATATATGTTACTGGCAAAATACTTAACTGAAATACTGATACTCAGATGATAATGTTCCCAAATTGAATACTGTGGCATGATACTTGACTATACTATACTATCCTGAATGATTCTATTATCTCTATATGACATTTCTATGTTCAGTAGAAATAATTGCTAGGAAGAGCATAAATACTCTAATTACATTATTACCTTGATATTGCCTAAGTTACCTTCATCGCCATAAAGTCCCTCAATCATGAGCCATTAATCACTTGTATGTGAGCGCGAATATAGTGAACAGCTTCGAAACCTGTTAAGGATTGACCTCCTATCCCACTAATACTTGACGGAATGCCATATGCATATGGTTAGTCGTATTAGTCGTGATACACTATATTTAAATACAAATAGGAATTGGCAAATCACCTATTATAAGAGGGCAAAATTTATCATTGACTTGATAAATCACCTCTTTTGTTAACGTTTTGCGTGTCATGAGGCTTGGTGCAATATCCATAAGAAAATGTATGTTTTCAACATATATTTAGATACAGCTGTATAGGTTTTGACCATATTTGAATGATAGATCTCACTACATTAGCATCATGAGCTTCCACCTCATGTTAGGATTTTGATCCAATACTTGATTTTGATTGAATGCTTATATGATTTATCTGTGATTATAATCTACATTACTCGATACTTGTTTTATCACTGTTAATACTTATTACAATTATTACCAAATATTCATGAATCTATTGAAAATAAATGGTTTTCCATTAAACTCTATGAACTCACCAACCTTTGTGTTGACACTTTTAAGCATGTGTATCTCAGGTAATTTAACGGAGCAGGACAAGACACGGAGCGGGCATTTATTACTCTGATAAATTAAAATGGTGTAAAAATCAAATATGTCATTCTTTCAAGCCTTTATATCTTTTAATAAGATTCTAAATCAAATGGTTCATCTTTTATCAAAAATATTATTTGAATGACAAATAACTTTCAAAACGCTTCTTTTAAGCCGTTTTATGAGATTATAACTTCAATCCTCCCCGTAACACCCAAATTACTTTTCCGCTGCTACAAACTTAAATTTGGGGGTGTTACATTTTTGAAAGGCAAAGTGATCGGTCCTAAAACAAACCATTCGACATAACCAAATATTCAAAACTCAACCGTTTTAATCCTGGTTTGTTTCTAAATGATTCTAATAATATTTCAAGCATGATTTCATGATTAATATTGAGTTTCATCAACTAGGAACCAAGCCTTACACGATTTTTCCAAATCGTGTATGTATATATATAGTAGTCGTGTCACACCCCCAAAATCGGGTCCAGCGGAAGCATACATGTAGTTGGGGTGTAACTCAATTGGTATTACAACACAAGTTCAAAAATGGTTTTCACTTCAATCATTTAGAATAAAATCATTTAACCAAAATTGTTGAATTTACATTGTTAAAAGTGGTGCGGAAGTAGGCCCTTAAAATAGTTTAAAACGGTCCCCAAATGAATAATCAGAGTCTTCTATGACTATGCCATGCCCTGCCAAAAACTCCTGTTGCGTGCCATTGCTTAATACCTGAAAATACATGCTAAAGTGTCAACACGAGGTTGGTGAGTTCATAGAGTCTTGTGAAAAAGAATGTAATGCATATGAATGAAGATTTCCCAGCAAAGGCATCGTAAATCCACTCAGTTACAAGTCCCGCCATAAAAGACTTGGAACCTGTGTGTTTACGACCCACTGCCAAATATGATTTAGTTATGTGAACAAAAGTAATACTTGTATCTAGATTCAAAGATAATTGTAGCAATACCGCTATATAAACAATTTTGACAATGTCGCCATATAGATAAATCAGTCGAGTAGGGAAAACAACAATATTACGTTTGACATCACAGCCAAGTGGGGAAACCACAATATTACGTTTGACATCACAGCCAAGTGGGGAAACCACAATACGTTTGACATCACACCCAAGTGGGGAAACCACAATATTACGTTTGACATCACAGCCAAGTGGGGAAACCACAATATTACAATGAGGTCATATAATAAATCAGTCAAGTGGAGAAACCTGCAATATTACGTTTGACATCACAGTCAAGTGGGAAACCACAATACGTTTGACATCACAGCCAAGTGGGGAAACCACAATATTACATTTGATATATTTGAACAATTGGTGACCATGAGGTCATATAAACAAGGATGAATCTGATGAAATGTAGGTAATCAAACATACCAATGAAATACAGGTAATCAAACATATCCATGAAATACAGGAAATCAAACATACCAATGAAATACAGGTAATTAAACATACCAATGAAATACAGGTAATCAACCATGCCAATGAAATACAGGTAATCAACCATGTAAAGCGAGTAATGCGTTTAAGTAAAACGAGCATGTATTCTCCCCCAAAGAGTTTACCAAAACAATTGAAAAAGTAGGGGCTATGACTCACCTGGTGCGATAGCTACGATGACAAAAGTGGATACACTGAAAATGAGGCACGATCTCTAACCGCAACCTAATATGAATGATATGGTCTAATGTAATAAATGAAATGATGTTACACATGCAAATACGTATGTTATCGATACCACTCGTGAAATTTGAAAATAATGTTTATCGTCAAAAAATACATTTTTGACGTCTCGTTAAGTTAATAACCACTTTCCATGTAAATACGTTGAAACGGTACTCCACGATCCTCGTTTTGTGTTTTATCGGTAAATATAGTATTTTCGTCGTAAAGTGACACTTTTAATAACTTGAAAATATGCCCAAAATGGCCTCGCAAAACTAGTCGCAAAATATTGTACGTTAAGTGTTAATGGTCAAGCTCGGCGTTTTTGAAAACCTTGCAACAATGTCTAGAAGTCATGTCATTAATCTTTTGACCCTACGGGTCTCGGCGGTTAAGAAATATGGCTTTCAATGTCGTTACTTGAAAAATATAGTTTTCAACACTTAGCAGCTTTTATTACCAAAAGCTGTCAATTTATTATAAGTTTTGTCGGGTTTCAAACATGTATATCTTGGTCGTTAGGAACTCGTTTTCTACGTTCTTTATATCCCCGGAATCGTATTAATATATACTAATATATTTTCAGTAGTTCGGCTCCTATAGATTACGTCTAATGCCTCTTTTTGTCCGTCGAAATTCGTCCAACAGCAAATACATTTTCAGAAAATAGTTTTCGTCGTTAAACTTGCAAAAATCATATCTCCTTCGTTATAAACTCGTTTTAATCCGTCCTTTCGCCAATAGCTTCGTTTTTGAAAGTATTTTCTGATTATTTAACCCAATGTTACCTGGAAACCCCTGATATTTCCAGATTTTAAAAAAATGGACAGAACCTTATATATAGTTTGAAAAATCAACTTTTCTAGTTCAAGGCTTCTTTAAAACTTAACCAAACTATCTCAAATCAACTCCACAAATACTCAATCCTACCATACACCTTCTTAGGGTGTCATGGGGTTCCTAGTCTTCACCAAAAATGATGGATATCATGAGATTGCTCTAAATATTTGTAGATCTATGTATAAAATACAAGATTAAAATAAAGTGGTATGGATTATAGTATATTTGCATGATTAGTTACTAGATCATAAAAATATAGTAAATGGAAGTATAAAAAGTAGTGAAATTTATTTAGAAACTTACTTGAAGTATTGATGAGTTTTGTAGCAAAATATACTTAATAATCTTGAGGTTTTTATTTCAAAACCTTAACTAGATTAATACTATGACTTGTTTGAGCACTTGATTCTTGAAAAATGATGGATCCTTTCTTGGTTTTCTTCCTTGGCCGAACCTCAAATTGAGGATGAGAGGTTTTGCTAGTTTTTCACCTTTCTTGAAAGTATTAGTATGTGTTATAATTTTGTGAAATGGAAATAAAAAGATAATGAATCTAATGAATTATTGGAGTGGTAGAAAGTCAAGGGTGGATGCATAGGGGGGGGGGGGGGGGTCGGCTGATTTGGAGAAAAAGTGGGGGGGGGGGGGTTGGTGATTGTGTAAGAATTTTAAGATTTAGTGTTAGATATTGTGTAGATATTTAGTGTTATAAATGATACCGGGTACCGAGATTGCTAGAAATAAAGTTAAACCGTACCAAATAAAATGTGACGACATTGTAAAAATTATTAAATTACAGTCCTGATGAGAATTGGGTGTTAAAATATTTGTCATGTTGAAATATCGTGATTCGACGTAATTATAGTCGTTTGCCGGAAAATATGGTAAAGGTTTCAAAACACCGGGTAGATTAATAATATAATTTTTATATTATTATAATGAGTATGAAAATATATTAGGATCGTAATCGGGAGTATTGGGTATACGTTCATAGTAAAAACTGAGTGGTAACGTTAATTACAAATTAAGCATACGTAAATTTAAAATAATGCATATCCGTGTAGGGCCTAAAGTGCTGATGATGTTACTAATGATATGTAGACTACACCAGTCTATATGACGTGTCCCTACTGATGATGCATAAATTCGCAGCTAAACCTAACTAGTTACGCGAATTTGAATACCCATAAACTAGATTTACGAAATGATGAACGATAATCGTGAATAGTGATTTCCTTTCGGGAATGAATAGTATTATATGAATAGTAAAATTTTCGAACGTTTCTCGGAATCTCAAACTAACTCCGAAAACGATGAATAGTAAATGATGAATAGTGATTGGTGAATAGTAAATGATGAATAGTAATGGATGAATAGTAACTTCCCTAAGTGAATAATGAAATTTTGACGTTTGAAAATGGACCTGAAATTACGAGTTGTGACAGTCTTCCCCTCTAACAGGAACTTCGTCCCGAAGTTCAGTTTGTGTTGGTCTCTGAAGTGTACGCGGTGAATAGATGTGGGTATTTGAGTCGCATTGCAGTAATAAAAGATAGAACATTCATTAGATCGGAATTCGTTAATAGTACATGAAACTTATACGATAGAACGTAAAATAAAACACAAAAGAAATACAACACTAGGGGGTTTAGGCTTTGGTTTTCTTGTTCCTTAGCTTCGGGCAGTCCTTTTTGAGATGCCCTAAGTTTCCACATTTGAAGCAACTTCCTAGGATCCTCTGATTTGTGGGTTTCCTACAGTCCTTAGTTAGATGACCCCGCTTCTTGCATATTCCACACGGTTCACCGCAATGACTTAGGTGATGGAGATTACACATGTTGCAGTAAGGTAAATTTCCAGTATATCTTTTCTTTGTGCGCGGTCCTGCAGCATAGGCTCTAAACCATAGTCACATAAAACGCGGTACGCTTCGGTACGCGTACGCGGTTCTGGTACGCAATTCGCTCTTGATGACGAATTCGGTACGTGGGGGGTATACTCATTTCGGTACGCATGGGTACGTATCGGTACGGTGTACCATGTATTTGGTACGTTGTAACAAAAACATTAGTTAACAAAATTTATAAATTTCATAACATAAAGATAAACTTAAACATAACATGATAAAATTCAATAGAAAAACAAAACAACCAAAGCATTTCTAGTCTACTCGTTTCCTTTTTCCTTTGTCATTGTGAACGCTTCCATCATCAAGGTCTTCCCAAACCATTTCTTCAAGACGAGCACTAGAACCTTCTATATACGCACTTTCAGGATTAATGTCCCATTTTTTGTTGGGGCCTGATTTATAGGAATTGGAAAAACGGGATTGAAGTCGTATATTGGAGTGAATAAACACAAGTTTATCGGCTCTATTGCAATTTAAGCGATTCCTCTTCACGTTATGGATATAGGAGTAGGTACTCCAATTTCTCTCCGCTGAAGAGCTACTAATTGGCTGGGAGAGTACCAAGATAGATAATTTGTTGTCATCTCTGATTTGGTACGCTGAACCATTGCTTTTGGACCGCTGAACCATTGCTTTTTGGACCGCTGAACCATTGCTTTTTGGTATGCTGAACCAACAGCGTATGGAACGCTGGTGTACCGCGTTTCGGTACACCCCGTACCAATTCGTGGTACTCTCCCTCTTGAGCGAATTATGTGACTATGCTCTAAACACTTCTAGTCCTTCGTTTGGCTGCCATTCTTGATCATTTCCTTAGTTGTCATCCCTTTTCCTCTTGTTTTCGTTGTTGTTGTTGACAGTAGTTTCTTGCTTCATCACTTGAGCCATAAGCTTTTGAGACATTCTAATAGCTTCATCCAGCGTGTGTGGTTCAGAAGCAATTACGTTCCCACTGATGTTGTGTGGTAGTCCACCGATGAAATTTTCTAACAGCTTTTCATTATCTGGAACCATAGTTGGACATAGCACAGCCAACTCCTGAAACCTTCGGATATATGCCTCAATATCATTACCTGCTATCACTAGCTCATAAAACTCTGTTTCCAACTTCTTCACTTCGGTACGAGGGCAAAACTTCTTAGTCATCAATTTCTTGAATTGATCCCAGGTGAGCTTGTAGGCATTTTCCATTCCAATTGGTTGAGCATAAGAATTCCACCATGACATAGCTTCATCCAAAAGCATACCAGTGGCAAATTTTACCTTGCTGACATCAGGACAGTTGCACATGAGGAACACATTCTCAGTCTTTTCGAACCAACGAATCAAAGCAACCGCTCCTTCAGTGCCCTTAAACTTGATGGGATCACCAATCTTAAAATTCTTCCAAGTGCATTCACGCCTAATATTGGATTGTTCATTCGTCCATGTCTGTGAAGCGGTTTCAGCAGCCCTTGCAGCTACCTCAGCTCTCTCGATCTCTACAGCTTCGGCTATACTATCCTTAACAAGTTTCCGAATAGCAGCAGGTGTCATAGTTGGTGTAGCTTTAGCTTTCCCTGGCTGCATAGCTCTTCAAAACAAGAAAAGAAGGGTGAAACATATATAAGACATTTCCTAGTAGTAGGTGTTCGAGAGTCGATTGTCATAGAACGAAAGCTTGATGTTGCGATATGATCAGTTGACTTGGTTCGAGTGGTTTTGTGGTATCCTGAGATTTCTGTTGAGTTTTGAATGGTCATAATGTACCGAGGGATCCTCCTTATAAATGGTATGGAAAGTCTTTCCTGGGGGGGGGGGGGGGGGTCATTGATAATATCCATTTATCAATATTGGGAATAGTGAGTGACGAGTGATATCGGAATCTATAGAGTGTAAGCTAATTCCTTATATATATAGGGATGGGGAAAGGAAATGATAATGATGGTGAGAAGGGAAAAGAAACTGTGACAGCTGCGACATAATGAGATTGTGATGAAAAAAAATACTGTGATGTAAGTGTATCGTGTATAGACGTGAATGTTCATGAGATGAAATGGCCAGTTGACGTGCTTCCAATTGGTGATTCACGAAGTGATAAAAAGTATGAATGTTCGGACAACGAGAGTATACACATACATAAATGAAACATTTGGAAATTGAGTAGAGAATTCAATCCAGACAAAACCTTATTATAACCATTCTCAGTGTTGCAAAATTCATCTCTGAGTCAGACATAGGTGGTCAGCCTATATCTCACTATCCCGGGTCAAATATAGATGACCAGTCTATATCCCACCGAGGTTCCTTGAATTCTGAAATACTCAGCTCAGTTATACAAAAACTATGTCCTTCACAAATACAAAGATGTTCTAAAAGACTAAGGCAAGTGACCAAACTCGAGGTCGAATGATGAAACTATGCAAGGAGAAGGCGTAACAATGAGATGCATATGTCATGTAAGCATACTAATAGAGAACACAATCTCATCACCTATGTCAGCAACTAACCACAAATGAGGCTTCAGCTTGGCAGGCAGGCACGTGACGGTCATAAGGTTAAGTTTTCGTGAAAGTAGCTATCGTCTAGGTTTTAAAAACACTTAGTTCGCTATAGCCAAAGCTCTGATACCAATTTGTCACACCCCCAAAATCGGGTCCAGCGGAAGCATACATGTAGTTGGGGTGTAGCTCAATTGGTATTACAACACAAGTTCAAAAATGGTTTTCACTTCAATCATTTAACCAAAATTGTTGAATTTACATTGTTAAAAGTGGTGCGAAAGTAGGCCCTTAAAATAGTTTAAAACGGTCCCCAAATGAATAATCAGAGTCTTCTATGACCATGCCATGCCCTGCCAAAACCTCCTGTAGCGTGCCATTGCTTAATACCTGAAAATACATGCTAAAGTGTCAACACGAGGTTGGTGAGTTCATAGAGTCTTGTGAAAAAGAATGTAATGCATATGAATGAAGATTTCCCAGCAAAGGCATCGTAAATCCACTCAGTTACAAGTCCCGCCATAAAAGACTTGTAACTTGTGTGTTTACGACCCACTGCCAAATATGAATTAGTTATGTGAACAAAAGTAATACTTGTATCTAGATTCAAAGATAATTGTAGCAATACCGCTATATAAACAATTTTGACAATGTCGCCATATAGATAAATCAGTCGAGTAGGGAAAACAGCAATATTACGTTTGAAATCACAGCCAAGTGGGGAAACCACAATATTACGTTTGACATCACAGCCAAGTGGGGAAACCACAATACGTTTGACATCACAGCCAAGTGGGGAAACCACAATATTACGTTTGACATCACAACCAAGTGGGGAAAACACAATATTACAATGAGGTCATATGATAAATCAGTCAAGTGGAAAAACCTGCAATATTACGTTTGACATCACAGTCAAGTGGGGAAACCACAATACGTTTGACATCACAGCCAAGTGGGGAAACCACAATATTACATTTGACATATTTGAACAATTGGTGACCATGACGTCATATAAACAAGGATGAATCTGATGAAATGCAGGTAATCAAACATACCAATGAAATACAGGTAATCAAACATATCCATGAAATACAGGAAATCAAACATACTAATGAAATACAGGTAATTAAACATACCAATAAAATACAGGTAATCAACCATGCCAATGAAATACAGGTAATCAACCATGTAAAGCGAGTAATACGTTTAAGTAAAACGAGCATGTATTCTCCCCCAAAGAGTTTACCAAAATAATTGAAAAAGTAGGGGCTATGACTCACCTGGTGCGATAGCTACGATGACAAAAGTGGATACACTGAAAATGAGGCACGATCTCTAACCGCAACCTAATATGAATGATATGGTATAATGTAAGAAATGAAATGATGTTACACATGCAAATACGTATGTTATCGATACCACTCGTGAAATTTGAAAATAATGTTTATCGTCAAAAAATACATTTTTGACGTCTCGTTAAGTTAATAACCACTTTCCATGTAAATACGTTGAAACGGTACTCCACGATCCTCGTTTTGTGTTTTATCGGTAAATATAGTATTTTCGTCGTAAAGTGACACTTTTAATAACTTGAAAATATGCCCAAAATGGCCTCGCAAAACTAGTCGCAAAATATTGTACGTTAAGTGTTAATGGTCAAGCTCGGCGTTTTTGAAAACCTTGCAACAATGTCTAGAAGTCATGTCATTAATCTTTTGACCCTACGGGTCTCGGCGGTTAAGAAATATGGCTTTCAATGTCGTTACTTGAAAAATATAGTTTTCAACACTTAGCAGCTTTTATTACCAAAAGCTGTCAATTTATTATAAGTTTTGTCGGGTTTCAAACATGTATATCTTGGTCGTTAGGAACTCGTTTTCTACGTTCTTTATATCCCCGGAATAGTATTAATATATACTAATATATTTTCAGTAGTTCGGCTCCTATAGATTACGTCTAACGCCTCTTTTTGTCCGTCGAAATTCGTCCAACAGCAAATACATTTTCAGAAAATAGTTTTCGTCATTAAACTTGCAAAAATCATATCTCCTTCGTTATAAACTCGTTTTAATCCGTTCTTTAGCCCATAGCTTCGTTTTTGAAAGTATTTTCTGATTCTTTAACCCAATGTTACCCAAAAACCCCTGATCTTTCCATATTTTACAAAAATGGACAGAACCTTATATATAGTTTGAAAAATCAACTTTTCTAGTTCAATGCTTGTTCAAAACTTAACCAAACTATCTCAAATCAACTCCACAAATACTCAATCCTACCATACACCTTCTTAGGGTGTCATGGGGTTTCTAGTCTTCACCAAAAATGGTGGATCTCATGAGATTACTCTAAATATTTGTAGATCTATGTATAAAATACAAGATTAAAATAAAGTGGTATGGATCATAGTATATTTGCATGATTAGTTACTAGATCATAAAAATATAGTAAATGAAAGTATAAAAAGTAGTGAAATTTATTTAGAAACTTACTTGAAGTATTGATGAGTTTTGTAGCAAAATATACTTAATAATCTTGAGGTTTTTATTTCAAAACCTTAACTAGATTAATACTATGACTTGTTTAAGCACTTGATTCTTGAAAAATGATGGATCCTTTCTTGGTTTTCTTCCTTGGCCGAACCTCAAATTGAGGATGAGAGGTTTTGCTAGTTTTTCACCTTTCTTGAAAGTATTAGTATGTGTTATAATTTTGTGAAATGGTAATAAAAAAGATAATGAATCTAATGAATTATTGGAGTGGTAGAAAGTCAAGGGTGGATGCGTAAGGGGGGGGGGGGGTCGGCTGATTTGGAGAAAAAGTGGGGGGGGGGGGGGGGTTGGTGATTGTGTAAGAATTTTAAGATTTAGTGTTAGATATTGTGTAGATATTTAGTGTTATAAATGATACCGGGTACCGAGATTGCTAGAAATAAAGTTAAACCGTACCAAATAAAATGTGACGACATTGTAAAAATTATTAAATTACATTCCTGATGAGAATTGGGTGTTAAAATATTTGTCGTGTTGAAATATCGTGATTCGACGTAATTATAGTCGTTTGCCGGAAAATATGGTAAACGGTTTCAAAACACCGGGTAGATTAATAATATAATTTTTATATTATTATAATGAGTATGAAAATATATTAGGATCGTAATCGGGAGTATTGGGTATACGTTCATAGTAAAAACTAAGTGGTAACGTTAATTACAAATTAAGCATACGTAAATTTAAAATAATGCATATCCGTGTAGGGCCTAAAGTGCTGATGATGTTACTAATGATATGTAGACTACTCCAGTCTATATGACGTGTCCCTACTGATAATGCATAAATTCGCAGCTAAACCTAACTGGTTACGCGAATTTGAATACCCGTAAACTAGATTTACGAAATGATGAACGATAATCGTGAATAGTGATTTCCTTCCGGGAATGAATAGTGTCATATGAATAGTAAAATTTTCGAACGCTTCTTGGAATCTCAAACTAACTCCGAAAACGATGAATAGTGATCGGTGAATAGTATATGATGAATAGTAATGTATGAATAGTAACTTTCCAAAGTGAATAATAAAATTTTGACGTTTGAAAAAGGACCTGAAATTGCGAGTTGTGACAAGTCGACATCTAGATGACTCAACAAAACATATCCTATGTTTCTAGCTCTCACACATCCTTCTATATTGATATAATAATTAAGGTTCATTCCAAGAATTCGACATTCACTGACAATGTATAGTTACATATGTTTTCTTGAAAATATATTAAACCATACGTACACTAAAATCTTTCTATATGTATCGTTTCTTCCTCACCTTATTTTTCCATTAAAGACACTCCAAACTAACTATAATACTCTCTCAAAATAACCCTTGAAAGACCAGAAGCAAATCATTCGTATGTTTGGAATTTATCAAGTATATCGAGTCTAATTTTATAAATTCGTTACATGAGTTATAAACGAACGTGAAAATTCTCCTTGGGTTTCCCTCATTCACTCGACTCTCTACCACCGTTGAGGTGTTGTAAGTCGTTTTCATCTTTATTGAATTCATCTCACATTTTCATATCACCATGCATCACATATTTATTTCATATTCGAACGTATATATTTTGCTTATTTATTTGCGTACTTACAAACATGTAGAATCACAAATGTGACTAGCCTCTATCTTGGAAGGCCTAGGAGTCACGTAGCACACATATTTCACGTTTATTTTTACGTTACATGCATCAAACAAACTCATTTTGGAACCTAGTTTAAATCGAATGCTAAAACCCAAAACACTTGGACAAAATTCTTAGTCTTTAACGTATATAGAAACGTCCCATGTAGCCCAAGAAACGAACGTATATATGAAAATTTTACTTAACGAGTGATGAGTGTGTAAATACTCATCATTTTTACCTTTTCTGAGCTGCCAAAACATCTAAAAACACTCAATATTTTATCAAAATAGTGAAAATATCCCAGGAATGTGTTTTACATGTTTCAAATGCAAAATAATCAAAAACAGATGAAAAACGTACAAAGTTTGCATAATTGACAGTTTCAGTCCTTCAACTTTCAAAAGTTGTCAAATCTAGTCCCTGGTTGTTCTAAAAACTTGAAAAAGTCACCAAAGGTCCTTTTAAATCAAAAAGTTACACAATCAGTCCTTTGGTGCAAACTTTCACAAAATGTCAAGTTTAGTCCCTGAAGTTTGGAAAATTGTCAAAAATGGTCCCTGGGATATTAAAACTTTGAGAAAAACAAATTTTGTCCTTGTTCTAATCTTTTATGGCAGGATTGGTCCTTGATTGCAAGTTTGGTGAAATTACAAGTCAGGTCCCTGAAGTTTGGTGATTTGGCAGATTTAGTCTCTTGGGTTTTATAAAGTGAAAAATTCAAAACATAACCTCATACTATTCATCATTGGCATATTACACCCCATGAAACACTTTGGAAGATTGCCAAACCTCACCCACAAACTTTTGGTAAATTACAAAAAAAGGTCCTTGTGATAACAATAATACCAAACCGGACCTAAGTTATTAAATACCCAATCCAATACCATGTCCAAACAATCCAATCCCAAGCCCACCCTTATTTTGGCCCACTCCACAAACCAGCCCATCACCCCTTTTACTAATAAAACCGGGGTCAACCTTTGACCTCAGTCAAATACCAGTCAAACCCCAAAAACCACCCCTTCCCTCCTTCCCTCTCCCCTGCAAAACCACGCACAAAAACCATCTCCACTTGCCCATCACCTCACACTGCCCATCCCACCACCTCTGCACCTACTTTCACATCCACAATTAATGCCACCACCCCCTTGCCTATAACAGTCCAAATCCCACACACCCATTTTCCCGCCAAAATTGAGATCAAAGGCCAGGATCAAATTTAGAAGATTCAAGGGCTTGGATTGAGTGGGAAATGATCAGAGAAGCATAAGAAGCCCTATTCCTCAAGTATAAATAGAAGAGATTGCAAGGAAGAAGACAAGTAGTTAAATTAGCATAATTTTGTGTCGAATTAAATTAGATTTTCAAATTCAGTGTAATTTTTATATTTCACGTATTGTAGTAAGCTATCTTATTGTACTCTAAGTCTTTTCAAGTTATAACAATCCAAGTTTCAGTTTTGTTTTTGTTATTGCAATTTACTCAATTTTCTGAATTTCTCAATAATATTAGTAGTCAATTGTATCAAGGTTCATGGACTGATATAAGCTCACTTAGGTTCCCTTAAGCTTGTTGAAGCTTATAGAGACCCTAAAATTCAGTGCTAATAGAAGAAATCAAAAATATAAAAAAGGTCAACATAAGTCAACTATGTTTGTTTGAGTTTGATTTCAGGTATTGAGAGGCACTGAAGGGCAATCTTGGAAGTGGATAAGCCTATCTAAAGATAGGCTTCAGTGGAAAACCCTTTGTTCATGCTAAGGGTGGTTAGTAAGATTTGCTTATTTTGATTTTCCTCTAAAAATCTTAGTTCCTTATAATTTCTGGTTGATTGCTTGTTATTGCTATTCTGTGTCTCTTGTGCTTATTAGATAAGTTTGTGGATCATAGTTAGGTGTTTGTTACTTGGATTCCTTTGTTACTCACTCTCTTTGATTAAACTGCCATAGTAGCTATAATATTGTCATCTTGTGTATTAGTGGTTAAAACCTGTGTTTCTGAGCTTAACTCACCATCTTAGATCATATTAGAACTTTTGTAAACAGATTGGTGGGGTAAATAAGTTAATTTCTTTGAAAATCTTCATAACTGTGAAAATAAGGTGTGTTTGGATCAAGGGAATTCAAAGGGTTGTGGTGTCTCAGTATTGTTACTTCTGGTTCCTACAAGTCACTTAGGTCATAACTAGAACAAAATAACCATAAAACCAAGTCTTGTTTCAGTGAAAAGTCAAAATCTTATTCTCTTGTGTGTAACAGTCCATTGATGGACTTTTGATTAACCAAATCATCACCACATCTTTAAAATCTGTTAGTATAGCTTGATTTAGGTTTAAAATAACTTCATTCAACTTATCTGGTCTTAAGATCAGGGATTGAAAGTCAATTTGGTCAAAAATCACAATATCTCAAAAAGTCAAAAGTGCATATTTAGTCTTTTCTCCAAAATGGCATGAATTTTCATGATTTTTGTGTTTGGTCTTAGGACTTGAAACTTGTTGGGTGGTTAGTCTATCAGCTTAACTTGTGATTTCCATAGTTGTTACATTTTTGTGAATTTTATTTGTGGACTATTTTGCCCCTGGAACACACCTGCAGGGAAGAACACCTCCCCTGCATCAGCATATCACCACAACACCACCACCTTTGGTGGCTGTTGTAGGCCACCTCACTGGGTCCCAGTGATCCACCTTTGGTTTTCCCAAACCCCCTCCTACCAGGCTTCAAGCCTTGACCACTAGTTTGACCTAGGAATCAGTGGACCCCACCTGGATTCTGCGCTTAAATTTGTCCCAATTCTGTGTTTAGCTTAAAGTATCAAAGTGCTTATTTGGTTCCAATTAGCTTATCAGTGAGTGTAGTTTGTTGTTTCTAGCTTATTTAAGTTCCTTTTGCTTAATTTAACCTAGCTTCATCATTGTGGACCCCACATACAATCATTTGAGCTTATTTGCCTAAGTGGTCAAAGAAAGTCAACTGTCTTGCTTAAGGGGGTGCACACAGCTTATTTTTAAGCTAAATAAAAAGTTTTTTCACAAAAGTTTCCTATTTTCATCTAATTATTAGCTGTCAAAAAGAAAAACACCAAAAAATCAAACATAAAATTAGTGATAGCTTCTATTTAATAGAATCTATCTTTTTTTATTTTTCTTTTCAGCTTATTTATAAGCACTTTTCCATTTTTATAAATTTCTTAATTCCCTAGTACCTTTAAGCATTTAAAATAATTTTCTTAGATTTTTCCTAATCAGTTTACTATTTATTAGATTTAAAAGTAGTTTAATTAATTAAATAAGTAATATTAGTAATTAATTAGTTTTCTTAAATTTTAATTAATAACAGTAGGTTTTTATATTTTTCCTAGGCTTTATAAATTAGTTAAGACTTTTAGAAAATATGTTTTTAGTTTCTACTATTCATTTTCCATTTTTCTTATTTTAATTATTTAAATTAGATTTTAATTAATTAAAAGGTAATTAATTAGTGAAATAGTCTAAAAATAATTTTTAGAAGTTTTTATAATTTTGTAGGATTCCTGTGATGGTTAAATAGTTTTATAAATTTTTCTATAATTTTCTAAATTAAATTAGTATTATTTGTAATTTAAAATAGTTTAACTAGTTTAATTAATATAATTAGTTTTTAATTGATAAAAAACTCATAAAAAGACAAAAATATTTATTTTTATTTTTTATACTTTCTTCAAGTTCATTTTTAAGTTTAGAAATTATTTTTGCAAATTTTTAGTTTAATTTGTAATCTTTGTAATTTTTAGTTGATTTAAATTAGATTTTAAATAGTTTTATTAATTAAATAATATTTAAATATTAAAATAATCATTTTTATATTTTCATTTTCATTTTACATTTTCTTTTAATTTTAAGTTTTCAAAAGTTCACTTGCACCCCCTGTAGTTTGTAATTTGTCAAAACCCACTTTTCTGTCTGTTACGTGATCCCAACTTGTGAATTTGTGCATATATCTGTATATCTGTTATTTGTGAATATTATATCATTGTACAAATACCAAAATATCAGTAGCAAAATCAATTCCCAATCATCTTGGCTACTGTCCTCAGTGCCACTCATTCCTAAACGATTTCCAAAGCACCATTTCAATCTCGCTGGGACATAACGACCCGGGGACACACTATACTATCACCGGAGAATTGGAACGGAGCTGTCTTTGACTTATTGACTTTGGTCAATAATATCTGACCGTTTCGGGACCAATCAAAATTTGGCGCCGCTGCAGGGGAGGTTGTTGCGTGTTTTTAAAATCGTTTTAAGTTTAGTGGTTTTCAAAACCCTCCCTGTATAAATTTCACACAATTTGTAAAAAGTTTTTGTAAAAATATCAATCATATCAAAAAAAGTTCATTAACACTTTTCCTGAAGTGTTAACAACACCAAAAAAATCAAATACAACAAAACAAACTGTGAAGTTAAATTACTTCGTTTTCTTTAAGATTACAACCTGAAACAGTTGGTTTAAGGTAAGTTCTGACATTAAATTGCGAACTGAAAAGGAAACCTATTTACTTCATCCCGCCAGCCTACGAGTAATCTTAAAAGAACGATTTCGGTTAACGAATCAGTTCCAAAAAAATAATTCCCAAAGTTTTCTGCACACACACCCATAAGCCTAAAGCAATTTTTCTGATAAATAAATACATAAAATCTTACCACCGCAAACCAAGGCTGAACACCTACCAACTGGGGGTGTGGACATAATAAGTTCCCAAACTTAAGATTAAAACTTGCCTTTATATCCCTGTGAGTGGTGTACCTTTTTTAAAGAAACCATTCACTTGTGATTATTGGTTTAAGTTCACTGTGGTTTTGCCTCGATCTTGTTTTGAAAAATTGTTTTTAGTGCATGCGCACTCGGTCACAAACAAAACGTAAAAATCAGAAAAATGTACCCGAGCTACGTACTGTTACAGAAGAACCAAAAACCGAAATGGCCGATGGGCCACCACCACCATTACCACCCCCTGACCCTCCCAGGGATGAGCCAGCTCCCGATCTCCGAACGATGGAGGAGCTGTGCCAGCCTACCATGCAGGGAAGGGGCGGACCTATTGCACCACTCACTATTGAGGCTACGGACTTTGGCCTCAAGCACCACATGATCCAACAAGTCCAGAATTCGTATCAATTTCACGGATTACCGGGTGACGATGCTAACAAGCATCTTGATAAATACCTTACTGTCACCCAAAGCATGAAACAGCATGGTGTCACCGATGATGCCCTCCGGCTGTATCTCTTCCCCTATTCTCTCACTCATCATGCCACTGCATGGTTTGACCGACTCCCAAAGAATTCTATTCGTACCTTTGATGAAATGGTAACCAAGTTTTTAGCAAAATATTTTCCACCTTCCATGGTTACCAAGTTACGAAATGATATCAGCAACTTTCGGCAACGTCCCGATGAGTCTCTTTTTTTAGGCTTGGGAACGTTATAAGCTAGCTATTGATCGGTGCCCTAACCACAATATGTTACAAGTTACCATCATAGATACCTTCTATAATGGTCTGACATTGAGGCACCGGGATATTCTCAATGCTGCTGCTGGTGGGACCTTTATGAAAAGGTGTCCCGAAGAATGCTATGACTTAATTGAGAACATAACTGCCCACCATAACTTTTGGGATTCCTCTGAAGAGAGGGATGAATCATGTAAATCAGTTATTCCTTCATCATCATCTCCTGAAATAATCGCTCTCACCAAAAAGATGGATGATATCTCTACGGCTGTGTGTGAGAATGAACCAAACGATGCAAAATCAGGTTCAGAATCAACAAGTGAAAGCCGTGGCCCGAAGTTGTGAAACTTGTGGGGGCCCACATCTTTATTCCGAGTATCCAGCTACTACTGGCTTTCCTCAAGAGAACGTTTATGCTGCTCACGGTTCCTACAACATGGGGGGGTAATTCTTACCAACCACAAGGGGACCGTAATCTCTTAAGCTATCGTTCCAACAATTTCCTCGGACCTCCCGGTTTTAACCAAAATCAAAACCGTAACTCGAATCAGAATTTTAACCAAGGTCAAAACTCAAATTTCCAAAACCCGAACCAAAATCAAGGTCATTTTAATCAAAACAATTTTCAAAATGGCAATCAAAATCAAGGTTTTCAAGGAAATTTTCAAAGAAACCAAAATCAAGGGAATTACAATCAGGGTAATTTCAATCAGAGAAACAATTTTCAGGGTAACAACAATCAAAATCAAGGGAATTTTCAAAACAACCGTGTTCAAAATCTTCCTAATCAAAATCAAAACGTTGTTCCACCCTCGTCTTCCTCCGATGAAGTGCTAAAACATTTCATGAAAGCACAAGAGGAAACGAATCGGTTATTGATCAGCAAGATCTCTGAGCTTCAGAAGTCTTTAAATGATCGACCCTCGGGCCCGGGTACACTACCGAGCAACACGATCGCTAACCCGAGGGGCGATGTCAAAGCGATCACTACCCGAAGTGGGGTATCATACAATGGACCCGCGATTCCCTCTACCTCTTCTTCTCCTCCTAAGGTAGCAGAACGTGAACCTGAGGTTACCACGGACACGGTACTTCCTACTAATAACGGAGGTACCAACAACGTCCACCCTCAAGTTGTCCCGGTCCCGACTCGTAAGTCGAAAGTTGTATTTGATCCCCCTGTGAGTTCTGATGAAATTCCAAAGAATGATCCTAAGCCTTCAATTCCATACCCTTCACGCATGAATGATCAAAAGAACCGCGAAAAAGCTAACCATCAGATGGAAAAATTTTATCAAATTTTCCAAGAATTACACTTTGATATTAGCTTCGCGGATGCTCTTCTTCTCATGCCTAAGTTTGCTTCAACAATCAAAAATATGATAAGCAACAAAGAAAAACTCTGTGAGATGGCAAAAACTCCTCTTAATGAGCATTGCTCACCAGTGCTCATGAAAAAGCTTCCCGAAAAGCTTGGAGATCCCGGGAAATTTCTCATTCCTTGTATTTTCCCGGGGATGGTTGAATGCTTTGCCTTGGCCGATCTTGGCACAAGCATTAACCTGATGCCTTACACAGTCTGGAAAAGACTCTCTCTTCCTGCTCTCACTCCTACCTGCATGACACTCGAGTTTGCAGACCGTACTATATTCCGTCCTCTCGGCATTGCCGAAGATATCTTCGTGAAAGTAGGAAAGTTCCATTTTCCGGCAGATTTCGTGATTGTTGATTTCGATGCTGACCTAAGAGTTCCTCTCATTCTCGGGAGGGGATTCTTAAGAACGGGTCGTGCTTTAATCGATGTATTCGAAGAAGAAATCACTCTACGTGTTGGTGGCGAAGCCATCACATTCAATCTTGAACAAACTTCAAGATACTCCTTCAACTATGACGCTGAAACGGTTAACCGAATTGACATCATCGATGTTGCGTCTAAGGAGTATTCTCAAGAAGTCCTTGGTTTCTCAGCAAGTGGCAGTACCACTCCTTCTACTGATCCTATCATTTCCGACTCTTCCCCTTCCCTCACTCCGTTTGAGGGAAGTGACTTCCTTCTGGAAGAGGTCGAAGCTTTTCTTGCTCAGGATAGCTCAATCCCACATGGGGTTGATGAAAACTATCTTGACCCGGAGGGGGACATTCTTCTTCTTGAAAGATTGTTAAATGACGATCCTTCACCCTCTCCGTCTCCAAAAATACTTCATAAAGAGGAAATTAAGTCTATTGAAAAATCTGAAAAATCTGAAGAATTTCCTGAGGTTGAGCTCAAGGACTTGCCTCCTCATCTAGAATATGCATTTCTAGAGGGTGATGATAAATTACCCGTCATTATTGCTAAAGACTTGAAAGATGAGGAAAAGGCAGCACTCCTAAAGGTTCTTAAGTCACACAAGCAAGCAATTGCTTGGAAACTTTCCGACATTAAGGGCGTAAGCCCTGACTTTTGTACTCATAAAATCTTAATGGAGGATGACTTTAAGCCAGTAGTGCAACAACAGAGAAGGGTAAATCCCAAAATCCATGAAGTTATCAAACAAGAGGTTTTAAAACTTCTTGATGCGGGATTGATTTACCCTATATCTGACAGTCCTTGGGTTAGCCCAATTCATTTTGTTCCTAAAAAGGGTGGCATTACCGTTGTCACCAACGAGGATAACAAGTTGATTCCAACTTGTTTGGTCACGGGTTGGCGTGTATGTATTGACTATCGAAAGTTGAATGAAGCCACCCGTAAAGACCATTTTCCTCTCCCTTTTATGGACCAGATGCTTGAAAGATTAGCGGGGAATGAATACTACTGCTTCCTCGATGGTTTCTCGGGTTACTTCCAAATCCCCATTGATCCCCAGGATCAGGAGAAAACTACCTTCACATGCCCCTACGGAACTTTTGCCTACAGACGTATGTCTTTCGGCTTATGTAATGCACCAGGCACGTTCCAGAGGTGCATGATGTCTATCTTTTCCGACACGATCGGGAAAACCATGGAGGTATTTATGGATGACTTTTCAGTCATCGGGGATTCATTCCAGTCTTGCTTCTCCCACTTGGAACAAATGCTTAAACGTTGTAAAGAAACGAATTTGAGTCTCAACTGGGAAAAGAGCCACTTTATGGTCAAGGAGGGCATTGTCCTCGGCCATAAAATTTTAAAGAACGGGATTGAGGTTGACAAAGCCAAAATCGATGTCATTGCTAAATTACCTCATCCCACCACCGTTAAAGGTGTCAGGAGCTTTTTAGGTCATGTCGGCTTCTACCGTAGGTTTATCCAAGATTTCTCTAAGATTGCCCGGCCTATGACCCATCTCCTCGAGAAGGATGCTCCTTTCATCTTCTCTCCTGAGTGCATCGAAGCTTTTGAAACATTAAAGAAAAAGCTTACCGAGGCACCGATTCTTGTTGCCCCCGATTGGGACCTCCCTTTTGAGCTTATGTGCGATGCTAGTGATTTTGCCATAGGTGCGGTCTTGGGGCAACGAAAAGCAAAATACTTTCAGCCTATACACTACGCAAGCAAAACTATGACCGAGGCTCAGAGTCATTACACCACCACTGAAAAAGAACTCCTAGCTGTGGTGTATGCCTTTGAAAAATTCCGGTCATACTTAATCTTGACAAAATGCGTAGTGTATACGGATCACTCGGCTTTGAAGTGCCTATTTGCAAAGCAAGATGCAAAGCCGAGGCTTCTCCGTTGGGTTCTCCTCCTCCAAGAATTTGATATCATTATCCGTGATAAAAAAGGAGCCGAGAACCTTGCTGCTGATCATCTCTCACGATTAGAAAACCCTCATCAAGATGTGTCCGAGAAACAGGAAATAAATTAAACATTTCCTCTCGAGACACTCAATGCGGTTGCTTTTCGTGGTGACTCTACTACCCCATGGTTTACCGACTTCGCAAATTACCATGCGGGTAACTTCATCGTGAAGGGGTTGACATCCCAACAGAAGAACAAATTCTTCAAAGATGTTAAACATTACTTCTGGGACGACCCCTATCACTTCAAAATCTGTGCCGATAAAGTCATCAGGCGATGTGTATACGGACAAGAAGCCGCTGATATTCTCAAGGCTTGCCATGCTGGACCCACCGGGGGCCACCATAGTCCTAACTACACCGCCAAAAAGGTGTTTGATTCCGGTTTCTATTGGCCCACGATCTATAAGGATGCCCACGAGTTAGTCAAAGCTTGTGATGCTTTTCAGCGTCACGGGAATATTTCACAAAAGAACGAAATGCCACAAAATGCCATTCAAGTTTGTGAAATCTTTGACGTCTGGGGCATTGATTTTATGGGGTCATTCCCATCTTCTCGTGGAAACAAATACATTCTCGTGGCTATTGACTACTTGTCAAAATGGGTTGAGGCTAAGGCCTTACCCACCAACGATGCCCGAGTTGTTGTGAAATTCTTGAAATCCCTCTTTGCTCGTTTTGGAACTCCACGTGCCATCATTAGTGATCGCGGTACTCACTTTTGCAATGATCAATTCGCAAAAGTCATGCTTAAGTACGGTGTTACTCATCGTCTTTCTACCGCGTATCACCCACAAACAAGTGGGCAGGTGGAGGTTTCAAACCGTGGTATTAAACGGATTCTTGAGAGGACCGTAGGTGAAAACCGTGCTTCCTGGTCGGATAAACTAGATGATGCACTCTGGGCCTTCCGTACAGCTTACAAAACACCCATCGGGTGTACTCCCTACAAGCTTGTATACGGGAAGGCGTGTCATTTACCGATCGAGCTCGAGCACAAAGCCTACTGGGCCTTGAAACATGCAAACTATGATCTTCATAAAGCGGGTGATCACCGTAAGGTTCAAATCAATGAATTAAACGAACTTCGTGATCAAGCCTACAAGAACTCTTTGATCTACAAAGAAAAGACAAAAAAGATGCACGACTCTAAGATTAAGAACCGCGTTTTCAACGTCGGTGACAGAGTCCTTCTTTTCAATTCGAGGTTAAAGATCTTCTCGGGGAAATTAAAAACCCGATGGACTGGACAATTCACTGTTGCTAAAGTGTATCCATATGGGACTGTTGAATTATCTCAACCCGAAGGTCCCAACTTCAAAGTGAATGGTCATCGTTTGAAACATTATTTTAGAGAGGACATACCACCCATGGTTGTCCCAGATCTCCAAACTTTTCCCATGGACCAATGAATTCGGGGATCGAGTCAAGCTAGTGACTCGCTGAACAAAAATTAGCAAAATATATGGGTTTTCACCCGTATTTCTGACTTCTTTCTACTTTCTACCACTCTAGTGTGGGGGAGTGGCCGTCCCCCACCTTTTGAAAAGTAAATATGTATATAAAGTTTCAGTTTGAAAAAAAAATAAAAAATGTTTATATGTACAGATAAATAAAGTGAAAAATAAAATCGATATTTCCACAGTTAGTTTCGAATATTAGCTTTTTCCGTTCAGAGATTCGGCATAATAGCCGGGACTTTGAATATTGAGGACAATATTCAATTCTAGTGTGTGTGTGGGGGGGGGGGAAATTCTTGCGAATTTTATCACAAAATACTTTCTAAGTACCCCCATTTTGGCCTAAATTTTTCACTTTATTTCAAAATTTTTGTGGTAATCAGTCCGCCAAAGTCTAAATGACAAATGGATTGGCTAGTCCAGGAGCAAACGGCTCTTGGTAAAGACATCTCAAACCCGTTGATGGCTTGCAATTTGCCAAAAATTGTATGGTAAATCAACTCGCCATATCCCATAAAGCGAATGAGTTGGTTAGCCCACAAGATTATGGCTTGTGGTAAAGGCCGTGGAAAATCCATAATTGGTAATCAGCTTACCAAGATGTTGACTTAGTCCATCAAGAGTTGGCTAGTCCAGAAGCAAACAGCTTTTGGTAAAGACTAATCAAATTCGTTGACAGCTGGTGATTTGCTCAAAATCACATAGTTTTTCTCAAAAGATTGCTATGGACTAGCAATGTTTTAGTGTGGGGGATTGATGAGTGTGTAAATACTCATCATTTTTATCTTTTCTGAGCTGCCAAAACATCTAAAAACACTCAATATTGTATCAAAATAGTGAAAATATCCCAGGAATGTGTTTTACATGTTTCAAATGCAAAATAATCAAAAACAAATGAAAAACGTACAAAGTTTGCATGATTGGCAGTTTCAGTCCCTCAACTTTCAAAAGTTGTCAAATCTAGTCCCTGGTTGTTCTAAAAACTTGAAAAAGTCACCAAAGGTCCTTTTAAATCAAAAAGTTACACAATCAGTCATTTGGTGCAAACTTTCACAAAATGTCAAGTTTAGTCCCTGAAGTTTGGAAAATTGTCAAAAATGGTCCCTGGGATATTAAAACTTTGAGAAAAACAAATTTTGTCCTTGTTCTAATCTTTTATGGCAGGATTGGTCCTTGATTGCAAGTTTGGTGAAATTACAAGTCAGGTCCCTGAAGTTTGGTGATTTGGCAGATTTAGTCCCTTGGGTTTTATAAAGTGAAAAATTCGAAACATAGCCTCATACTATTCATCATTGGCATAATACACCCTATGAAACACTTTGGAAGATTGCCAAACCTCACCCCCAAACTTTCGGTAAATTACAAAAAAGGTCCTTGTGATAACAATAATACCAAACCGGACCTAAGTTATTTAATACCCAATCCAATACCAAGTCCAAACAATCCAATCCCAAGCCCACCCTTATTTTGGCCCACTCCACAAACCAGCCCATCACCCCTTTTACTAATAAAACCGGGGTCAACCTTTGACCTCAGTCAAATACCAGTCAAACCCCAAAAACCACCCCTTCCCTCCTTCCCTCTCCCCTGCAAAACCACGCACAAAAACCATCTCCACTTGCCCATCACCTCACACCGCCCATCCCACCACCTCTGCACCTACTTTCACATCCACAATTAATGCCACCACCCCCTTGCCTATAACAGTCCAAATCCTACACACCCATTTTCCCGCCAAAATTGAGATCAAAGGCCAGGATCAAATTCAGAAGATTCAAGGGCTTGGATTGAGTGGGAAATGATCAGAGAAGCATAAGAAGCCCTATTCCTCAAGTATAAATAGAAGATATTGCAAGGAAGAAGACAAGTAGTTAAATTAGCTTAATTTTGTGTCGAATTAAATTAGATTTTCAAATTCAGTGTAATTTTTATATTTCAAGTATTGTAGTAAGCTATCTTATTGTACTCTAAGTCTTTTCAAGTTATAACAATCCAAGTTTCAGTTCTGTTTTAGTTATTGCAATTTACTCAATTTTCTGAATTTCTCAATAATATTAGTAGTCAATTGTATCAAGGTTCATGGACTGATATAAGCTTACTTAGGTTCCCTTAAGCTTGTTGAAGCTTATAGAGACCATAAAATTCAGTGCTAATAGAAGAAATCAAAAATATAAAAAAGGTCAACATAAGTCAACTGTGTTTGTTTGAGTTTGATTTCAGGTATTGAGAGGCATTGAAGGGCAATCTTGGAAGTGGATAAGCCTATCTAAAGATAGGCTTCAGTGGAAAACCCTTTGTTCATGCTAAGGGTGGTTAGTAAGATTTGCTTATTTTGATTTTCCTCTGAAAATCTTAGTTCCTTATAATTTCTGGTTGATTGCTTGTTATTGCTATTATGTGTCTCTTATGCTTATTAGATAAGTTTGTGGATCATAGTTAGGTGTTTGTTACTTGGATTCCTTTGTTACTCACTCTCTTTGATTAAACTGCCATAGTAGCTATAATATTGTCATCTTGTGTATTAGTGGTTAAAACTTGTGTTTCTGAGCTTAACTCACCTTCTTAGATCATATTAGAATTTTTGTAAACAGATTGGTGGGGTAAATAAGTTAATTTCTTTGAAAATCTTCATAATTGTGAAAATAAGGTGTGTTTGGATCAAGGGAATTCAAAGGGTTGTGGTGTCTCAGTATTGTTACTTATGGTTCCTACAAGTCACTTAGGTTATAACTAGAACAAAATAACCATAAAACCAAGTCTTGTTTCAGTGAAAAGTCAAAATCTTACTCTCTTGTGTGTAACAGTCCACTGATGGACTTTTGATTAACCAAATCATCACCACATATTTAAAATAATTTTTAGAAGTTTTTATAATTTTGTAGGATTCCTGTGATGGTCAAATAGTTTTATAAATTTTTCTATAATTTTCTAAGTTAAATTAGTATTATTTGTAATTTAAAATAGTTTAACTAGTTTAATTAATATAATTAGTTTTTAATTGATAAAAAACTCATAAAAAGACAAAAAATATTTATTTTTATTTTTTTATACTTTCTTCAAGTTCATTTTTAAATTTAGAAATTATTTTTGCAAATTTTTAGTTTAATTTGTAATCTTTGTAATTTTTAGTTGATTTAAATTAGGTTTAAATTAGATTTTAAAAAGTTTTATTAATTAAATAATATTTAAATATTAAAATAATCATTTTTATAATTTCATTTTCATTTTAATTTTTTTTTAATTTTAAGTTTTCAAAAGTTCACTTGCACCCCCTGTAGTTTGTAATTTGTCAAAACCCGCTTTTCTGTCTGTTACGTGATCCCAACTTGTGAATTTGTGCATATATCTGTATATCTGTTATTTGTGAATATTATATCATTGTACAAATACCAAAATATCAGTAGCAAAATCAATTCCCAATCATCTTGGCTACTGTCCTCAGTGCCACTCATTCCTAAATGATTTCCAAAGCACCATTTCAATCTCGCTGGGACACAACGACCCGGGGACACACTATACTATCACCGGAGAATTGGAACGGAGCTGTCTTTGACTTATTGACCTTGGTCAATAATATCTGACCGTTTCGGGGCCAATCAACGAGCACCATATATTTTTATACGACTCAATAGAACACCTAGCAAACTATCAAATTCATATAGATTACTTTTTAAAATAACCACGTATAAGCTTTCAAAATCGAGCAAAGTAAAGTGCCCAACTCATATTCAAAAACTAAATAAAATAGCGACTGGGCTGTTAAGCCCAATAAGCTGTTTAAAGATTTTTCAAATAAGATGGCTTATTCACAACTTTTGATACGAAATTAGAACAAGAAAAATGACTATTTTGATGAGCCTAACTCGTCTCACGAAGCCCGGATCTTAAAACGTTAACAGGCCTAGTTTTTGAATCATTAAAGCCCATTTATATAAAAATAAGATGTTTTATCAAATAAACAGTTGAAATAAACTTAAATAAGCTACGGAAATTTTCATATAATTTTCCCACTTTTTCTTACCCGTTTGGACTAAAAATGTAACGCGACGACACTTAGGAGGACTAAAACTGTCAAACTGTTAAAAGTAAGGACTGAAACTGTAAAAACAGAATCTATAGGATTTAATTTGATATATTATCATATTCCAGGACCAATAAGTTATTTTGGACATGTAGTGGACTATAATTGTAAATTATATATAAAAAGGACTAACGGTGTAACGCTAACGCCGTTAGTATAAAAAGTGTAAAAACTGGAAAAGGACAAGGACCCACATATTATATTTGACATTCTTATTTTATTTTCTATTTTACGTCACCCCATCACGTCATATGCATTTTCATTACGTTTTATGTTTACGTTAATAATATATATAACGATATTTTAACTAATTATCTTTACGTACTATTATCATCATGGTTAAGAAGAGAAAACTTTAGAAATAATAACATATCTCGTCATATTATTATAAACATAAGAATTTCATTCGCATATCATCTTTTCATCATAACGATTAATCGTTATTCATTTACCAAATAGTATTTGGTTAGATTCTCAGATAAATTTATTTATCAGGTTTCGTATTAAAGACGTTTTCATAATCATTCTCATAATCTCATCCGACTTTACTTTTCATCATTCCCGTATCAATCAAGGTGAGTCATAGCCCCATTTCCAATACTTGTTTTTAACTCATTGGGGGAGATACATGCTTACATATAATTTGATAACTTTATAAGTATATGAATAAATTACATGATTCAAATCAATTTCCTTATTAATAGTTACCTGATGAAGTTTATGACTTAAGAAGTGAAATGTGATAAATATATGTTACTAGCAAAATACTTAACTGAAATACTGATACTCAGATGATAATGTTTCCAATTTGATTATTGTGGCATGTGATATATATATATATATATATATATATATATATATATATATATATATATATATATATATATATATATATATATATTATATATATATATATATATATATATATGTGTGTGTGTGTGTGTGTGTGTGTGTGTGTGTGTGTGTGTGTGTTACTGGCGAATTACTTAACTGAAATACTGATACTCAGATGATAATGTTTCCAAAGTGATTATTGTGGCATGATACTTGACTATACTATAACATCCTGAATGATTCCATTATCTCTATATGATATTTCTATGTTCAACAGAAATAATTGCTAGGAAGAGCACAAATACTCTAGTTACATTATCACCTTGATATTGCCTAAGTTACCTTCATCGCCATAAAGTCCCTCAATCATGAGCCATTAATCACTTGTATGTGAGCGCGAATATAGTGAACAGCTTCGAAACCTGTTAAGGATTGGCCTCCTATCCCACTAATACTTGACGGAATGCCATTATGCATATGGTTAGTCGTATTAGTCTTGATACACTATATTTGAATAAAAATAGGAATTGGCAAATCACCTATTATAAGAGGGCAAAATTTATCATTGACATGATAAATCACCTCTTTTGTTAACGTTTTGCGTGTCACGAGGCTTGGTGCAATATCCATAACGAAATGTATGTTTTTAACATATATTTAGATACAACTATATAGGTATTTGACCAGACTTGAATTATATATCTCATTAAATTAGCATCATGAGTTTCCATCTCATGCTAAGATTATTGATCCCTTATTTGAATTTGATTGAATATCTATATGAATTATCTGTGATTAAGATCAACATCACTCAATACTTGTTCTATCACTGTTTGTATTTGTTACAATTATTACTAAAGATTCTTGAAATCTATTAAAATAAATGGTTTTCCATAAAACTCTATGAACTCACCAACCTTTGTGTTGACATTTTTAAGCATGTGTATCTCAGGTAATTAACGGAGCAGGACAAGACACGGAGTGAGCATTTATTACTTTGATAAATTAAAATGGTGTAAAAATCAAATATGTCATTATTTCAAGCCTTTATATCTTTTAATAAGATTCTAAATCAAATGGTTCATCTTTTATCAAAAATATTATTTGAATGACAAATAATTTTCAAAACGCTTCTTTTAAGCCGTTTTATGAGATTATAACTTCGATCCTCCTCGTAACACCCAAATTACTTTTCCGTTGCTACAAACTTAAATTTGGGGGTGTTACATGTGAACATCCTTAAAAGTTTTCACTTGACATGTATCCTAATTTGGTAACTATGAGCACTGCAAAAATCAATGGCATTGAGCTTCACTATTTTTATAGCCACACCTTTTGACCAAATTTTTGATCCAATAGCTGTTTTTAACTTAATAGGCTTACCCTTTACTTGTGGCCCATCAGCTAGCCACTATCAATTACAGGGTCCATGTTAGATATATCATTTTATAAAAGAAGGGTGAAAGTGATTTTCATTAAAAAATTCGAGGTAAGGGATGGAAGCGAATAATTTATTTTAGTTAAAAATGAGGTACTGTAAGTGATCCATTAATCTCTACGTTGTTTATGGTCTTTATAATAACACACATCTTCTAGTGTTGTTAGACTTTTATTTTACTACATGTCTACAACAATATATAAGTTATTACTGGTTCATCTGTGTAGAGTTAGACTTATCTTATAACTCGATATAACTCGAACCGAATCTCACCCAAACTCGATAACCCAATTTCTTAGAAAGTCGGGTTACAGGTTAGTATTTTCTAACAAAAACCCAGATCAATCTGACCCGATAACACAAATAACCAAGCTGATAACACCCCTAGTGGTAACCATGACTTTAAAACACACCATAAACGTGCTCACCGGACACAAGAGACGTAATATATCATTTGAACTTCTTATTTCCCCTTAGTGTTGCATCTCCCAGATTGTAAGCTACCATTGTCATTACAAAACCATGAAAACAAATATCAAGAGAAGCAGGGACGGAGCCAGGAATTAGGAAAAAGGGGGGCCGAATTTTTTTCCCCAAAGGTTAGGGGGTCATTTGCCTATAGTTGCGTCATATGCTTAAATTTTATAAGGTTAATAGCAAAACGATTGGGCATGTTGGAGGGGGCCGAGCACCCCCTGGCTCCCCCACTGTCTCCGTCTCTGAAGAGAAGTATCATATATTTGGTAAAAAAAATCGAAATTTCGATCGATGTCTTTTAAAAAAAAGACATACCTTGGGCTGTTTAAGATACAATAAAATTCAAGTTAAATAACTTGTAGATGCCAAGTTAAATATAATAATAAGTAACGAAACAAAAGACAGTTTTACCTTAAGCTTTTCTTTTAACTTGATCAATTTCAATAAACAAATGTGAAACCTCCTTGCATGCATGATTTTGGAAGGAGCGCCAAGTGTAAAAAATAACAAAAGCTAAGAAAGATGCATGACATATGATTGATCTCTTATCCATAAAATTGAAATTTACTGATCAGTATTTATTACTGTCTAGACATTAATATTATAATATATACAACAATTGTTGTTTTCCTATATTTTCAACAGCTTTAAATGCATGCCATGCATCAACATTCCGATCGATTGACCATGTTTTCCGGTTGACACCGGATCCACCCTATCGGTGACCGCTGGTAGTGGCGAATGCATTCTTTCTAAAGACGGAAAATGGCCGTACTTGAAAGGTATATACGTGCATGCATACCATCTTCATGCCCACCGCCCATTGGTAGTCGCTATGTTTGGCAAAATTAGTTGTGAGCAGTAGCTGTGAGCTGTTACCGCATCTCACTACTCACCGCTCACAGCTTCTTAAAGAAGCATTGGAAAAATGAGCTTTTCTAAAAAATAGCAAGACTCATCGCTCTTTTGCCAAACGAACACTAAAAATCAAAAAGCTCGTTGCTCACCGCTCATCGCCCCAAAAAGCTCTGCGCCAAACATAATGTTGCTAGCTAGCTTTTTTCTAAACTCTCTGTCGTCATTGCAAGAAATTTTCTAGTTTTTAAAGAAATTGTGTCACAATTTATATCGTAACACAAATGATCTATGCACAACGTGTCTACATTCACATGCAATACTAAGTGCAAACATTTTTATATAAATTTATATATGTCTAACAATATTTACACGTTTACAAGTATGAACAATCTTACAAAAGCTTCTTTTGGCTATTTTTGTAAGCATGACTAAGTTAAAATGTAGATATGTATGGTAAAAAAAAAGAGCATTTAATTTAAGTTTATAGGTTTGACCATCCAAACATGTTAATCAAAATTTAACATGCTCTTACTCACATTTAAGTTTTTATTTAGATACATAATTCCTAGAAATATATATCAAGAGCAAAACAAAACACGATCGAAACTAGTTTACATAGAAATTTAAAGAGGTGCAGCTAAGTGAGTCGGGATTTCTTCTCCTGGATTAATGACGACTATCTTAGGAGTTACATTGGCTTCATCATTGCACACATGCGAAACCGCCTTATGATCACGATCACTAAGTGTTACATCGTTATGATCAGCAGTGTCGTTCTGTCGGTACTTAAATTGAGAACAAACCACCATTAACAAAGCCACGATTATGAGAACAAGCATTGCACCTATGCCTCCAAACAAGCAAATCACCCGCACATCAAAATGCCATGATGATGATGATGATCCTTGTGTTTCCATTGGTTTTGTGTTTTCAAATTGATGTCCCATCGATTACAATGTTTATGTGTGTTTTAGAATGGTGTAAAAGAAATGAGAAGTGTGTATATATAGCGGTAAACAGGGACAGAGCCAGGAATTATGAATAAAGAAGGGGGGCGATTTTTTTTTTTTTTTTTTTTTTTTTTTTTTTTTTTTTCAAGCTAACAAAGTAATTTAATTAAAACTTTAAATAATATGTTCTAATGATCACATACATTAGGTTAAAGACTTAAAATTTTGATAAGAAACACTTTGATAACTAATAAAAAATATTAGACGAAATCATTGTGCATGAAACGGTGTCAAGCTTCTCTTAATTCTTTTGACATCTAAATGTTAGGGGTCATTTGCTTATAGTTGGGTCATAGGTTTAAATTTTATAAGATAAATAGCAAAGCAATTGGGCGTGTTGGAGGGGGCCGAGCACCCCCTGGCTCCCCCACTGTCTCCGTCTCTGGTAGTAAATGTACGTACAGCATGCATTTGCACGAAGTACAAGTCGAGTTTTAGAGTTTTGGTTCAATGTTACGTGTTAAAAGAAAATGTCATTACCATTGTCCTAGATTTTATCAATCCGACTAAAGTGCGTCAAGACCGCTAATATAAGTAGAACACACTATTGAGCAAACCGCTAAGTAATGCAATGACTACAAATATATTATAAACTTTTTTTCGCGAAAACTAATCTATATTGAGTTTACTTCAGTTAAGCAACAGGCTTTTTTTTTTTTTTTTTTTTTTTTTTTTTTTTTTTTTTTTTCAAAACACAGTAAAGGGTAAAAAATTTAAGGCAATGTGTAAGAGTCAAAATGTTGTACACCGTATTTAATTGGCAATAATAAGTTGGTGACAACGGCATTAGTGTACTTAAATAATCCCTCTTTTGAAGGGAATTAGCTACTTTCAAAGTGAGTACGATGTCAAGGTCGAAGGAATTAATGTGAAAGGGACGGTTTTTAAAGTACATAGTGTACGTACGTGTATTCCCGAGAATCTAACACATACGTAGTATATAGCAATGGTTAATAATTAATGTTGTAATTATTTTTCGTTTACGTGTATGTTTGTTAAAAGTAGAAATAGTAGCACACAGTTTGTTTTTTTTTTTTTTGTTTTTTGTTTTAATTGTATACTTTTTTAACATAGCTCTAAATGTAATTTTAAATGTGTAAAATAATGTAAAAAGTCAAATTCATATTTAAATAGAAAACTATCTAAATAAATAATAAAGTTACTTTTATATGACATTACATAATATTGTTATACGATAGTAATATACTACCGCCGATGTGTATTCCATATTGAAGCGACAATATCATTGCAAATTTATTTCATCTTGTTAGATGTTCCACTAGAAATATCATCATTGTTTGCGCCGGAGCCACATACATCATGAAGTTCATCACCTCCCATGTAATTCGGATGTTGTTCAAATATTGTGAACATTGTGTCTTCTTTGTCATATTACGAATGTATAAATAACGTGTTATTATGGGTTGGCGTAGGGGTATTTTAGTCATTCAATATCTTTACATCTCTAATAATTATAAGAACGCTTATTAAGCAGTATTGGAGAATTAGCTTTTCTAAAAAAATAGGCACGTCTCACCGCTCTTTTACTAAACGACCATTAAAAATCAAAAAGTTCATTGCTCACCGCTTACTGCCCGAAAAAGCTCCACACCGGTTCTTGCCAAACATAGTGCTATCCTTACTTTTAGAGCATAGAAGAAATTTTCAAATAAAACAAAATAAAGCTCAATATACCAAAAATCAAGCAAGAAATTCAAATGTAACTAATGCGTTGGTGATAGACATGTTCAACACCAAAACAGCCCCTATAACGGAAGAGGTTACTGAAAATACAAAAACGTAACATGTTCGATCACAATTCAAATCCGCACATGAACATAACATGTTTCAAACGAAAACTGAATCTTGACTCTTTATGTATTATTGTAAATGACCTCTTTCGTACACTAGTTGGCTTTCCTTTTGGTTTTAGCCTCTCTACAATGAAACACGACTCCTACATATATAGAAAACACTCCTAACTTGAGCATAATGGCCCTAAGGCTACTCACACCAATCCCATTAAAAGTTTTGCCTAGAGTCGGGTCAAGATCAATTCAGGTCGCCAACAATTCAGGCTCGGTTTACCACTATCAATTTGAGTATGATCTATACATATATAATTGATGAATTTGGCTCAAACTTTATGGAGACGAGGGGTGCTTGATGGAACAAGCTTAGCAAGGTATGAAGGATTGATGTCTCCTCCTGGCATGACTATGCCGATTTTCGCCTCCTTTTCCAACGACATGTTCCCATGACTTTCCAACAAAGATGGCTTCACTTCATCCCTAATGCTAGTTGAAGGCTTCTTGTAGGAGCATGCTAATGTCACTAATGCACATGCTATTACACACATCAACACAGCCAAACCACATGATATGTACAAAATCGGAGAGTTGAGACGGAATGCTGTAGTGGTAGCAACCATGGTGGTGTTGTAGATGGGTGTCATTTTGGAGCTTTTTGTCCCTCTCTTTTGGTTTGATTGAAGCAATGTAAAGATGCATGTAAAGTATATATACACCTTTAACTCATTAAAGGTAGAGATTAATCGAGTGTGACGAAATTGACCTTACAATTATTGGATTTAGAACAAAAAAAATATATATATATATATACTAACAAAATATAGCATATATTATATGAATCTGAATCTCACTTGAATATCTAAACCTGAATCTGAAACGGAAATATCTGAATCTAAATCATATAATATTGTTTGTTTTTTTAAAGAAAATGTCTAAATGTTTATTAGTTCAACTAGAGGTATTAAGATGCTTCTTACATGTCTTGTCCGTTTAGATGTTTTTACGTTTGTTTGCCTTTTAATAAAAAATAAAAAACAAACACATTTAATACCTAAAAGCTCTAATTGACTAAGAGCTTTGATCTATTAAGAGATTGTTAAGATTTTTTTAAAGAAAACAAACAACATCTTAGCTACCATCAGTAAAAGTATTAAAATGACTTCCAGCAAAGAAAATTACAAATACGTTACATCACTCTCATTTAAATCATCTTAATGTTTTGGGTGTGGTTATGGCCGTAAACGAATCGGATGAATATGAATGGATTTTTTTTTAATCTTTTTATTTAATTTTAATCAGATAAATAAATGGACATGAACAGTTAAACGGATGATTTTTCTTATTCATGTTCGTTTATTAAGAAAATGAGTTGTTTATTCTCGTTCATTAAAACACTAAACGAACATAAACGATTGAACATAAATAAACATAGAAAAACAAACATAAACTTTATTGAAGTATGCATACTATTTTGCTTTGTAAGTGTTATTCTGTTTAAACAAATCAGTTTTAAAAGTATACAATTAAAATAAATGATATACAAACATAAACAAATAAATAAACATAAACAAGCGTTAATAAACACATAGTCGGACGTTCACGAACATAAATGAACAGACGCGACATTCGTTCATTTAACTAAACGAACCTAAAATATTATTCATTTTCGTTCATTTAATAAATAAATGAACATAAACGAACTTTTTACCGAACAGATCATAAAATGTTTACTGAACGTTCAGTTCGTTTACACCACTATAAGTACCCAAAAAAGCCATTTGTACCCCCCTCCCCCTCCCTTTGTTTTTCCATTTTTATTTTATTTTTTATTCTTATAATTTTATTTATATTAAAAAACTATAAACCTGAAAGTACGGAACCGAAAATATAAATTTTAATAAGTTAAAAGTATTAAACTGAAAAAAATATGAAACATAAACTGATAAAAAAACTGTATTGTACTGTCAATAGAGTGAGCGAGTCGGCCAATGGGTGAACTGGCAAAATAAGATAGGTAAGGAGGTACCAATAACATATCTCGTGTGTTTTACACTAACTGGTTAAGTACATATGATTTAAAACTACTTGAAGCCTACGTTATTATTTATTTGACATGATAAGAATATGGTACGATATTTAAAGGTGAGAATGACAAGCTGAATAACCACTTTGGTGGCAATTATGGTAACTATATACATTTATCTAACTTTGCCACCAATTCAATTCTTCGTTCTCTTAATAAATACTCATAAAGATAGGCTATGTTAGGTGAAAGTATAAACCATTTCTCATTTTATCATCGAGGCTTTATACAACCCGTGCGATGCACGGGACGGGTTGTTTGCTGAATAATTATTTGTTTTTTTTCGTAATGTTGGTGCAGACGCAGCATATAACGGTTGATTGTTATTGATTATTTATTTACGTGTGTAGTAAAATTTTAATTATAAATGAGATTTTTTTATAAATATAAAAAGGGAAAGTTACATGCTTTGTACGTAACGTAATGTTTACCTGTCAGCCCTACCAAATGAAATTTCATGCTAATTATAAGTTGCACTGTGACATATGAGAATGAACTGATAAATCCTTAAGATTTTAATTATATGTTGACCCGTGTGGTCATAATCAGTATCATGTTGACCCGTATAAATGTCCAAACACATTTGTGTTCACTTTTACATCTACTTATTACACATTTATACTCTCCAGTTTAATATTTAATGTGTGTAGACATTTATACCCTTACAGTTACCTTTACATTTTCACTCATGTGAGGGTATAAATGTCCAAACATATTAAATTGGAGTGTCCCAATCAATTGGGAGAGTGTGCAAATCATCTCCCTAAAAATAAACACATGTGCCTCATAACAGATTCATAATAGTTGCATAAACAATCTTATTTGTACATAATTTAGATGCCTTTTTGGTTGAATATCTACGTATTTTGTATGTAATGTAATTAGTTATATGTAATGTATTGTATTTATTTTAGTTGATTTGATTGTGATGTTATCATAACTTTTGTATTTATATTAGTTTATTTACATATTATAACTTGAAAAGTAAGTTTTCGTTTGGTACAACAAAACTGATTAATAGGGTTAATGCAAACAATGCCAACATACTTATCTCAAGTTTTACCAAGATATATATGAACTTAACTAAAACAAAAAGGTACCATTTTAAATACTATTAGAATTAGTCACGCAAAGTAATACAAATAACTGAAATAAGCATCTCTGAATAAAACTTAACTATAGAGCATAATACAATTCAATCATAATTTTCTTTACAATATAATAGATCGTTCAACTTTATATTTGAAGGATAACAATATAATAATTCCAAAGTAAAAATTAAAACGAACATCATAATTCTAAAGTAAAAATTACTAACAAACTTCAATTATTCTGAATAATGACACTGCCAAATTTATAAGCTTAGCTAGGGTAAATTTTCATCTATATATGGACATAAGAGAATGTCTAATTATTTTTAAGTGTTTATATGTTAGCAAGGTCGATCATGAGATTAATAACTCACCAAAGTTTATGTTTGTCAAAGTTTTTTTATTCGAGTTGGTTATTTTCATGCCTAGTTAAATAGATCGAAAAGGAGAGTATCAAATATGCCTGTAATATAAGAATGCATAGTTCAACCTAAACCTTATTAATTGTGTCAGTGTAGACATCCTTAAATAACGAAGATGATTCTACAATGGTGTTCAAAAGACACAAAATAATATGGAAGTATTATGTACAAATAAAAGATATACCATATTTTAAGACCAATCTTTTTAAAGCGTGCGACTAAATTAACTACTCAACAACCACAAAACACTTGACAATAAGCAAACATCCCTTAATCATTAAACCAAGACCATTCATATGTTTCAGTTTGTTTTAGTTTAATACATACTAACATGAAATAACATCTTTTCACTATTACAATCTACAAACAGTCCTATACTACGCCGGAAAACGAACGGGCAACCGTCACCATCATTTAAAAACAAATGGCCTACTGCATCGCTGGAAAACGGACGTCTTTGCCCCCATCATATTGGCCGGAAAACTGTCTGCATGCATGAAAACCTATTAATTCATTTCATGATATAAATGCGATTGTTATTATCATTTCAGTTTTATGAGTTATGACTTATGAGCATAGTCATGTACTTAACAAAGGCGCGCGGACCAAGGGATCATATCTCAAACTTTTGAGCTACAATAATTTTATGTGCTCGGTCCAAAAGTAAAATCATCGAATTATATAATGAAAATCTTGACAGAGAATATAAACAAATGAAAATGGCTAATGGGAGTTTCACGTAGATTGAACAGCATGGAACGTGGGTTTTAAAATAATATGCATAAATGAGTATTTTGTATTTTTATGTGTATAGTCATGATTCATTCAGTCATTCAGTTGGTCATACATGTAAATACGTAATATAACTCATTAAGTCATTGCTGATGATCTAATGTTTATATTATCCAGAGACGGTATCCTTTCACTCAGGGGCGGTGCTGAGAACGTCAAAAAAAAATTAGGCTCGGCACGGAAAAAGAAAATGCCGTATATTACAATATCCATACACCATAATCAATTACAAAAAGCCAAAAATACAAACAAAAATCATTCTTGCAACAAAAGTATTACTTTTACAAATAAAATATATTTAAGTAAACCGTGGGTTGGGCCTAGCACATATAATGAGTATAAAAAATTTTAGTGCCCCTTAGTGGGTTGGGCCCGGCTCGGTTGTTGATAGTGCGCCGGCCCAAAACCGCCCATGCTTTCACTATTACAATCTACAAAACAGTACGATATTATGCCGGAAAACGAACAGGCAACCGTCACCATCATTTAAAAACAAATGGCCTAATGCGTCGCCGGAAAAACGGACATCTTTGCCCCCATCATATTCTCCGGAAAACCGTCTGCATGCATGAAAACCGATCAGAATGATCCATTGCTACTGACGTTCTTGTTTGTCTTTGTACTTTATTTAAACATGTCAGCCCAAGAATTGAAATACGAAGCTGTAATAAAAGAGACAGTGAGATAATAGTACCTCGTACTCATAACTTAGCAACACAAACTGGCCTTGACCAACCTAAGCCAGCATCATTTGGTCGAAACTGAATAAATAGCAATGAATCATCTAAAGCATTTCTATGCTTTCTAATGAAGTTCTCAAAAATGGTAGTTTCCCTCTTCTTGCTAGTCCTGTTGCAAAATCGTAAAGCTTTGCTTTGTTTACTGTTGACAACTGTCATACCCTCCATGTCATCCTTCTCATTGTGTAGTCACAAATAAAAGTTAGCATAATACCGAAAATGAAAGGAAAAAGGAGATTTATCACTAAGGGGGTGCTTGGTAAGGGTTAAAGGGGGTGTAGAATGGGTAAGATATTTAAAAGGGCCCACATCACTCAATATATGGTGCTTGGTTAGGGAGTGCAAAGGTATTGATTACCCCGTAGTGGGTAATCAACCATTATAGAGTAAATTGGAGGTAATGTATTGATTACTCACCTCACTCAATCATTTGCATTCCCTTTCCCTTTCCCTTTACCCACTTTGAACCAAGCGGACCCTAAATAGCAACCAAGTTGTACCATTGTAACCACTTTCAAGTTTGATTTTTTTCAAATTATTTGCAAGAATGAAACGATAATGAAATTGTATGATCCTTCCCTGCCATCGCCTCCTCCACCGCCAACTAATTACACATTCTCACACAACTCTTAATATAATAGTTTAGTATGGTTTGCTTGTAAGTTGTCAGTCATGGGAGGCAAAGAGATGAAGGGGTTATAATCTTTTGGTTTTCTTATATTAATGGTTACCCTTTCATATTTTCACTTCTTTATGACTCCACATTAGGATTTAATATATCATGGATGTTGCATAAACTACGTTGTACCGTACCACCCATTTATGCACAATACACTTGCACATTAAATTAAGGGGTTTAACTTTTATATAGTATAGATTACTGTAACATTTTAATTGCATGAGATAAGTTAATCAAGCTTCGTTTCTTTTTTTTCATTTTGGTAATAAGTTTTCCAATGATACAAGCAACGAAAAGATAAAAAGGTAACTTGACCAATAAGCTAACAAAGTTGACGATATTTGGAGGGCTTAACTTCGGTAAAACTATTTCATCTTAATATCCGAATTCTCAGTATAAACACTTTTGTTTTTCTTACTATATGCATAATGCATTTACAAGCAGTACGCATATATGTAGAACTTGGGCTTCTTCACTTATTATTGTTTAGATAAGCCCACTGGATACAGAATGGGCCTATTTGGACTTTTTCAGTAATATTAGTGAAAGAAGTTGTTACTTGTTAGCACGTATGAACTTTGTGATTCAAAAGAGAATTAGTAAGATCAAAGTGAGTCATGAAGCCTTCCAAAGCCGTGGAACTTTGTGATTCAAAAGAGAATTAGTAAGATCAAAGTGAGTCATGAAGCCTTCCAAAGCCGTATACGACGCTATGCGAGATGTACTACCGCACAAGGTCTCAAAGTATATAATTCTTTATATAGTGGTGGCCTCAAAATTCATTTTTAACATTAAAATGTTGACGATATATGAAATTTAATTCTAAATATTTGTTAAAATTAACTTCAAGTGGGCGAGAGTGATGACAAACTCATAAGATTTAAAACTAGGTCATCACAATATATTTTTAAGCGTTATGTTTAGTTATTATATAAACAGTTTTGCACAGGTCTCCTACGGCCTTCATGCATTCACATACGTTGGAATACTTAAAACCTTTTTTTATCATTGTACTAGCCTCAAGGCCATCGGGCAGCTAGTTCTAAGATTTTTTTAAATAATAGATGATGGAAATGATAGCGTACTCTACTTTCCTAAAATCAAATACTCTATTCTACTCAAATCAAAGACTTATCCATGAGCACTTCAACACACGCATTGAAATTCTTATTGTTTATATGAAATGCTATAAGTAAATACTAAACAAAACTTCCAAATGACATATATATATATATATATATATATATATATATATATATATATATATATATATATATATATATATATATATATATATATATATATATAAAGTGCTTCTTTCTCTTAATTCAGCTTTCCAATACTTGTAATCCTCCATTTCTCCTTCATAGTACCACTTATCATGCGCCCATTTGTATGGTTTTTCAACTTCTAAAACATTGTCTTTTATGTTATCTGTATATAATAGACAAATAGAAGTAATAAAAAAAAATGCTAGTTGTTAAATGGTGTTTTTGGTTTTACAGTTTGTTTAAAAGATTGACAAAAAGTAGTAGACCTGTATATGTTTGTGAGTTCTTTATATGATTATCTTCCATGACCACTGCATATGATAAACAACAGAATTATACTACTTATGCATTTTCTAAATAGAAGTTGATAAAAGTCAAAATTATGAAGTGTTCCAGCTATGCAGTCTGTTAGCTTCCATTGCCTAGTAGCTATATCCTTTGGTACGTTATCACCAAAAACTACAACCTCCAATAAAACAACACATTTGCACCTGCAAAAATTGATGGATTTATAATCATTAGCTGGCATGGACCAAACTGCTACCTAATAATTAATGACCACATATTTAACTCCAAACTAATTCAAGAACTAAAGCATATTTGGTAACAAACCTTCTTTGCTTATTTGATCACATAACATATATAACTCGACAAATGAAAACCACATTGTTATTGACTTATTGTATGCAAATGAGCATTATTTGAATTCAGTCACTTTAAGGATCTAAAATAGCAGGCTGTTTGTTGCAGAGTGTAATGGTTTGATGGTGCAATTGCTGCTGAGATAACTTATGCAGAAATATATAAAGAGAAGCTTCTGTTTAGATAAGATGTTATCTAAAAATTAAAGATGATACAAATAAGCACTTTTCCTGATCCAAACACTCTTTTCGGCTTTCAAAATATGCAATGAGCAGATAGACAACTAACATTCGAAGGTAAATGTAAAATTAGCAAATTATCTCCAACTCACTAATGGTTGTTTTTTATCTCTATTTGAATGTATGTTGCGCCACTCATTAATGGTGGAATTAGTTGTCCAATCCCCATGGTCCAGTTCATTAGTTATGCTGCCCCATGTCAATCACTAAGGCATTCCGTTATCTACATTTCTTCAGTCTTTACTATGCAAATTTCACATTTTTGGCTTAACTAATTTACAATATCATATAGACACTAACAAACAACGTCTAAAACGTTGTCTAGATGTCATCATAAAGAATTCTCCCTATACACGGCCACACACGCATATATTGTTTCAGTTGTACACTTAATGACTATACCTACAACCAATCACACATTAACCTTGAAAAGATGACTTATTGTTGCACTTGGTCTCTCATTTAAAATGCACAATTTATATGCATAAAAGTGGATTCCCCCTCTCGCGTAAAAGCGCTTTTTGCTACAAAAGGGGTGTTTGGGTATCGCTGCAGCAGTACCCGAACAACCATGGTCTAGGAGAAAGGGTGTTTGGTTACAATTTTCATTCAATGTTTACTTTTGTGACGCAAAAAATTCAGTTTTCATTCAATCTTGCCTTAGAGAGACATACACGAATGTTAAAGTCAATCTAGTCTCTTCTTTATATTTGAAAAAAAAAATGTAAATAAACATAAGACTATTAGTTTGTTTGTTTTATAAATAAAGAATATCATTAAAACAATGAAAACGATGTTTGGCCAAAATAGCTTAATATTGTTCGGCACATTTGCAAAGGCCAAACAAAAAATTGTTACAGTCTCGTACAGAATTCTTCCACCCAAGGTCGATGGCTTTTGGTATGCGATCTCAATAGTCACTGTTGTTTTGTTTTTGTTTTCGGAAAGAATAAGCCCAATGCAATGCAATGTGAGAAAACCAAGACACTCCTATTTGTGATATACACAATGTATTTCACAGCACATTTATATCAATAATGCAAAAAGTTGACTTAAAGTTTTAACACAATGAAACACATACCCTCCAACCAAACACACATAGACAGACTTCAAAATAGTTATGCCTCTTAGTTGTTTATATACTTGTGTATAGAGTAGAATACAAATGGTTAATCTACTTACCACTTTGATATGTTGATTGTCAACTTCATGTTCCTTGACCAAGCCGATGTCTGCAACTATCGTGCCACCTAAAGATGATTCAAATACAAAAGAAAAATATTAGAATGGCAATGAAAATGAATATTACTAAGTATTTTATAAAATACTTCGACAGAGAATGTTTAGTGAATTATTATAAATGGGCATTAGAAACAAATGAAACGCAGTAGATAACAGCAGATTTACCTTCCACGTCACTTCCTTCTTCGAATGATGATTCATCGATTTTATTTGATATTTGGCACCTTGCCTTTGAGCTAGAAGAAACCGTGGATCCTATGCAAAGAATAATACAATACAGGTAAGAAATTTTTTTTTTGAGAGAATGAGAGAGAGGGAAAATCTGTTGTATTATTCATTGAAATGAAGGATTACACATTTGAGACTTTATATACATGAGCAGCTTTGACTTTAGGAGTCAACTAATTCTATACAACTTTGACTGTAAAAGTCAACTATTCTAAAATACACAAGACTACATATTGCTACAAACATTTAGACATTTATAGTGATGAAGATAGTTTGAAGAGAGAACTGTATTGATCACATTGGCCTTGCTGACTTGATCTTTATCTCCATTACCCCCCCCCCCCCCTGCAAGTTGGCAGTGTGTATGGATCACACATGCCATACTTGGATATGCAGTTATGAAATGGTGATCTACTGAGACCTTTAGTAAGAGCATCAGCTGCTTGATGCTTTGATGAAACAAATGTAGGTAGAATAATACCATTCTTGATCTTCTCTCTGACAAAGTGACAGTCTATCTCAATGTGCTTTGTCCTGGCATGTTGAATAGGATTTGAAGCTAAGGCAATAGAGGACTGATTATCACAATAGATTGGAACTGGGCTTGCTGACTTGATTCTTAGGTCCTTGAGAAGACTGAGAAGCCATGTGATCTCACAAGTACAATCTGCTAAGGCTCTATACTCAGCTTCAGTGGATGATCTTGAGACCACTGATTGCTTTTTAGATTGCCAGGATATAAGATTGGGTCCAAGAAAAATGCAGAAACCAGTGACAGATCTTCTTGTTGTTGAGCAATTGGCCCAGTCACTATCACAGAAGGCTTTTAGCTGAAGAGTGGGAGATGATGAGATGAAAAGACCTTGACCTGGGCAAAGTTTGATGTACCTCAGAACCTTGATAAGAGCCTTCCAGTGTGGGGTTCTTGGATTATGACTGAATTGACTCAAAGCATGTGCAGCATAAGACAAATCTGGCCTTGTGATTGTGAGATAGAGTAGCTTGCCCACAATGGTTCTGTATAAGGAAGGATCAGAGAGTGGTTCCCCATCTGTGTCATTAAGCTTGATAATAGGATCAATGGGTATGTGAGCTGCCTTAAGATCAAGAACTTTAGCACTGTGTAATAATTCCAAGGCATACTTTCTTTGAGACATGGTGATGCCTTGACTGTTTCTCAAAAACTCAATGCCAAGATAATAATTAAGTTGCCCCAGATCTTTGATACTGAATGTTATGTCCAGTTGGTGTTTGAAGTGGTTGATGAGAGTAGGATTATTTCCTGTTAGCAAAATGTCATCCACATAGATCACTAGAGCAAGAAAGTCAGTTCCTTTTGTATATGTGAGTAAGGAGGTATCTGCAAAACTCTGAGTGAAACCATGATGTAAAAGAAATGTTGTGAGCTTAGAGAACCATTGTCTGTTTGCCTGTTTTAAGCCATATAGTGACTTTTTAAGTTTGCAAACTGGGTTTGGAAGAGATGTGTTGGGTTTGTAGCCTTGTGGGAGTTCCATGTACACTTCCTCATGTTAATCTCCATGTAGGAAGGCATTGTTGATGTCCAGCTGTGCAATGTGCCAATGTTGTTGTACAGCTGCAACCAATAGGATTCTGATTGTCACCATTTTTGCAACTGGTGCAAAAGTTTCTGTATAGTCTGTCCCTTCTTGTTGAGTGTACCCCTTTGCAACTAATCTGGCCTTATACTTCTCAACTGTTCCATCTGAGTGAAGCTTAATTCTGAATACCCACTTGCTCCCAATGGCTCTCTTTCCTTCAGGTAAAGTGACAACTTCCCAAGTGTGGTTGAGGTGTAAAGCATGAAGTTCCTTATCTACTGCTTCTTGCCATCTAGGATTTTTAGAAGCCTAGGTAAATGATTTGGGTTCTACTGTGCTGTTGATGTTGTGGATTAAGTGTCTGTGTGTTCTTGTTTTGATGTTGTGATAATTAATATACTTGGAATGATGGAATTTAATGAATGATTGTGTAGTGTGTCTAGTGTGTGGTAGATTGATGTGAAAACCATTAAGTTTCTGTGGAAGATGTGATGTTCTTGTGGATTTCCTAAGTGGTGGTGGTGGTGGTGTGGGTGGATTAGTGTGTTGAGATGTGGAATGAGAAGGTGAATTAGAAGATGATGAGTTATGATTGTGTGGTGAATTAGTAGGAGTTGTGTGATTGGGTGTAGGATCAGTGCACACAGGTGGTGGTGTAGATGTTGTTGGTGATGCAGGTGTGGGTGATGAATGGTATGAGGAATCAGATTGTGTGTTTGATGGTTCAGATGTGGATGGTTGATGATGAATGAAATCAGATGGTGTTGGAGTAAATGATGGTGATGGTGAGGTTTTGGATGGTTTATCATGAAATGGGAACACTGTTTCATTGAATCTCACATGTCTACTTACAAAAGTTTTCTGGGTGGTGATATCATAGAGTAAGTAACCTTTTTGAGTTGTGGGATAGCCTATGAAGACACATGTTTTAGCTCTGGGTTCAAATTTATCATGTGGGTGTTGATGAGCAAGTGCTTGACATCCAAAAACTTTCAAATGGTCAAGGGGAGGTGGTGTGTTGTACAACAACTCATAAGGACTTTTGTAATTCAGGGGTTTGCAGGGCAACCTGTTTATGAGATAGGTGGCAGTGATAAGACAGTAACCCCAAAGATGAATGGGTATGTTTGCTTGAAATCTTAGAGCCCTGGCCATTTCTAGAATATGTTTGTGTTTTCTTTCAACCCTAGAGTTTTGTTGAGGTGTATATGGACATGATGTCTGATGAAGGATGCCTTGATTTTGAAAGAATGTTGTAAAGTATGATTGAGAAATTCTGAACCATTATCACTTCTTATTGTTTTGATAGATGTGTTAAAATGATTGTGAACAAAAGCATGAAATGTTTTGATGTTGGATGTTGTGTGATCTTTGGATGGTAACAGATAGGTCCATGTTGCTCTGGAATAATCATCCACTATGGTTAGAAAGTATTTGCATTTATTCACAGTTGGATATTTGTAGGGACCCCAAAGGTCTACATGAACTAGTTCAAACATAGAAGTTGCATGAAATGAGCTACTTGAAAAAGGTAAAGCATGTTGTTTTGCCATAGGACATATATCACAAATGTGAGAAGTACATTATTTAGAAATGGAAATATGTTTGATTTGTTGAAGAACAGAATGTGATGGATTGCCTAGCCTTGAGTGCCACAGAGCAATGTTGTCATTATTGATGGAGAGAATGGTGGGTGGTGATGCCTGAGAATCTTGCTTGATGATGTAGAGACCATTATAGAGGCTGCCATGTGCAATCCTCTTGTGATGGTCCTGGAAATAGCATGAAAAGGGTGTGAATAGGATAGAAAGAGGTATGTGAGTACCTAACTTGCTCACTGATAGTAGATTATATGAGAAAGATGGTATGTAAAGAACATCATGTAGGGTTATTGCTTGGTTTATGTGCACTGATCCCATTTGGGTTACTTGTGTGTGTTGGCCATTTGGCAAGGTGACAAAGATGGGTTGTGTACATATGTGAATGTTGTGCATGAGTGTAAGAGAGATGCATACATGGTCAGTAGCACCACTATCAACTACCCAGAGAGTCTTAAAATCTAACATGACAGAAGCAATAAATTTGTACCTTCTAGCAGTTATATGGGAGGCAACAAGTTTATAAGTTCTAGTAATAATGCTGGCAACAAGTTTGGGATTACCTTCTGCATTGTGAGAGAAATCAGGGGAAGTGTCCTTGTTGCTCTGCATCATTAACATCATCTGGTTGAGTTGATTTTGCAACTGATCCATTCTTGCACTCATAGCTGTGTCAGCTTGATGAATTGTCCCATTTGATGTACCAGTGGATGTTCCTTGTGCCATTGTGAGATTCACTTGCCTTGAGCCTTGACTGTTCTGTCTTTGAGAGTTGTTGGATGGTTGATACTTTCCATGAAGAGGGTGACCAGGTGGATATCCTACCAATTGATAACATTCTTCTTTCAGATGTCCTTCCTTACCACAATTACCACAGAACACACCTTTCTTAAAACTACTTCTTCTAGTAGGATGATCATTGTTGTGTGTGGTTCTCATGGATGATTCTCCCTGTGAGTAGTTTCTCCCAGTCCTATTGTAGTTGTTGTATGGTGTTTTAGACCTATTAGACTGAGCTGAGAGTGCTGTTGCAGTAGGTAACACTGTGTTATGAGCCTCTCTTTGCTTTTCTTCTTGCCTTATCATGCCATAAGCTTTTGCAACACTAGGCATAGGATTCATGAGTAAAATTTGACCTCTAATATTAGCATAACACTCATCTAAGCCCATCAAAAACTGAATGAGTCTCTTCCTTTGATCTCTCTCACCATTAATCCTTCCATTCTCACAGTTACAAACACAAACACATAAGTAAGATGCTTCTAATGAGTCATATTCATCCCACAGCCCTTTTAGCTTCTGATAATAGACCTCAATGCTAGTGTTACTCTGTTTCAATTGAACTAAATCATTGGTGAGTTGATAAATCCTATGTCCATCTAGTTGTGAGTAGTGTTCTTGTAACTCATTCCACAAATCAGAAGCAGTATGAACAAAACTGAGTGAGTTACTTATCTGTTCAGAGATTGTATTGAGTATCCAAGATATGATCATATCATTGGTTCTTTCCCACAGTGGTCTTGTATCTGAATTAACACTAGGCTCTGCAAATTCACCATTGACAATCTTCATCTTGTTCTTAGCATTTAAGGCTATCATCATGGATCTTTTCCAAGATCCATAGTTGTCTGATCCTGTTAACTTCTTTGAGATGAGAATTAAACCAGGATGATCTTGTGGATGTAGATACAATGGGTGATTGGGTGATGTGATATCATTATCAGTTAATGGTGGAGTTGTGGTTGTCATGGTGGTGAACTTGATCGGAAAATTGTTAGATTTTGGTTAAAATTGCTGGGAAAATGATAAAATGATTAGAATGCAATTGAATGATGATAAGAGTAATGAATCTTGATCTTAGAAATGATTAGAGTGACTGATTGTGATTGTTTTGAGTGAAAAAATTGAGGCGGAATGATGGTGGTTGTGGTCACCAGAGTTTGTTAGAGAGTTTGTTATGGTTGTTGTAATGGTTGTTAGGGTGGGTAAAGTTAGTTAGGAGCCACCGGAGATGGTGGTGGCTCTGATACCATTTTGAGATAATGAGAGAGAGGGAAAATCTGTTGTATTATTCATTGAAATGAAGGATTACACATTTGAGACTTTATATACATGAGCAGCTTTGACTTTAGGAGTCAACTAATTCTATACAACTTTGACTGTAAAAGTCAACTATTCTAAAATACACAAGACTACATATTGCTACAAACATTTAGACACTTATAGTGATGAAGATAGTTTGAAGAGAGAACTGTATTGATCACATTGGCCTTGCTGACTTGATCTTTATCTCCATTAAAATTCAGTTAAAAACTAAGCTTGTGTTTGGACATGAGTTTTCAAAGTGAAATGTTTATTTATTTTATAAACCAGCCAGGTCTTATTAGTTATATGCATGTTCATTTATAAATAATGAATACCTAAATTTGTAACTCGTGACAGTATCATACCAGCAGGTACAACATTTTCTCGACTTTCCTTTTCTAATTACGTCAAAAGCTTCAAATATAGAGATCGCCCTATACCTGCATACCTAAAAAAAAAAAATCATAAAGTAATAGATAAAAGTGGGCAAGAAAATATGTGAACGTTGTAACAAACAACTCAGATCTTTGAAAATTAGCATGCCCTTCTATCATGTTTACACACCCTCCCATTGCAAAAAAGAAGTTAATACTTGGGCTTTTACGCTACAATTATCGTCAGAAACAAATAAAATCAATAAACCATCTTTATATGTATATTCCAAAGGTAAGGATTTGATTTTTATAGGCACTATGAACAAATCTCGAGAAATTGATAAAACAAAAATTGATAATACCCACAAATTCTACCAACTTTTAGTATTAAACCACGACTCCATATATTTGAAAATACACGGACATCAATCAAACAATTATAATAAAATTGACAATACCTAAAATTTATAAAAATTAAAAATAACCTGAGAATGAAATGAGCAGTATGTATCCTAAACAGCCTATAACCAATAATCAAACTTCGAACCTCAACAATAATCAAACTTCAAACCTCAACAAATATATAGGGTTTTAGCTTCATAATACATAGGTTTTGATCTTCATTTAGAACCACATATATAATTATGATCCAGATATTTTTTTTTCTCCAATTGATGTAGACCATAAAATCTTTGTTAAGGTTCGTTTGATGTATAATTCATTGAGGAAAAGGGATTCAATTGAGAAACAGGAAAAGGAATTCAGGATCGAACTTGGGGGAGATTGGATTTAGTTAGGGTTTGTGATTGGGGATCTTTGTGTGTTTTTTTTTGTTCGGTTATTATTTTTTTTCGAACACCGAATGGAGGCTACAATAGAAATCCCGCCCACGCGTTTTATTGTTTAAAGTGAGAAATGGACACGTGGCAGGTTTTTCAGTTTATTACAGGAATATAGTAGATGAGTATTTGTTGAGAACTGAACGTTCAGTGAACATTTCATGAACCGTTCGGTAAAAAGTTCGTTTATGTTCGTCGGTTTATTAAATGAACGAACATGAACAATATTTTATGTTCGTTTAGATAGACGAATGAACATGAACAAAAGTCTCGTCCGTTCATTTATGTTCATGAACGTCCGATTACGCGTTCGTTAACGTTCGTTTATGTTTATTTATCTATTTATTTTCATATATCATATCCAGAGCCGTCTCATTGATTTGGGGGGGGGGGGGGGGGGGGGGGGGGGGGCGGTGCGAAATCACAAGTGAGGCCCCCATAATCAAAGTCTTTCACTTTTTTTGTATGTGGCCTAAAGTTTGTCTTCTATTTTTTGTATGTGGCCCGGTTCAACTTTGATAATATTAACAAAGACACTAAAAATTCAAAACGTTTATACATAAAATTATAAATATTAATGGATGTATACTAAATTGGGGGCCCCTGTGCGGTTGCACCACTTGTACATGCTAATCGCCGCCACTGATCATATCTATTAATTTTATAATTTTAAAAATTGGTTTGTTTAAATAAAACAACATTTATAAAACAATATATTATGAAGAATTTAATAAAGTTTATGCTTCTTTGTCAATTTTTATTTATGTTCGATCGTTTATGTTCGTTTAGTGTTTTAATGAACGAACATAAACGAACATGAACAACTCATTTTCTTAATAAACGAACGTGTCCGTTTATTTGTTCGGTTAAAATTAAATGAACGAACATGAACAAGGCTCTGTTCGTGTTCGTCCGGTTCGACTTAAGATGAAGTGGTATAGAAAATATAAAGACAAAGCTACATTGTTTATTATAACATTCCAACAACATGAAATATATCAACAAAAAAAATAATTAAGGTACAGAAAATGTGTGTTTTGTAGTTACGTTTACAATTAAAGAGAACCCTTAAAATCCTAAGATGATCCTAATCATCTTGATTTTAATGTTCGTTCTTGTCACAGTGTTGACACCGAACCATTTTGCTACAAAAGATCGATATGTCAAATTGTTCCTTCAGTATCTAAAATGAAGGGACAACACCATATCCACCTTCTACCATATGGTTTGTAGGAAACATTTGGTCCACATCAACATCTCCATTAGTTCTCTTAGCGAAACGACCTTTGATCCTTGGCCTTGTTTCCGCGTAAGCTTTTCTTGATGCGTAGCGTATTGTTTTTTCAAATTTTCTTGTTTTCTTCTTCTCTCTGTACCTCAACACCCTTGCCTCTCGATCCATCGGAGAGAGTTGGGTTGCCACTTGAAGTTGAGGGTTTGAGAATAGATCGATTGTCCCTTTTGCGGGTCTAGGGTTTGACAACGAATGTTGTTCAGTTCTTGTTGAATCTGGTACGACTCCAACTTCCATCGATGACATGGAAACCTACACAATTATAACAAACAAAGTTGATCAACTATCTAATATGCAACAATCAATAATTAGGTATAAAGTTTTATTGACATTCAATAATTAGGTATAAGTTTTATTGAAGAAGCAACATGTTATATTCTCCTTATCGCTAGAAAATGTTAAATAATCAAACATATAAAATGCACTTATAATAAAAGTAGAGTACTTATACAGAAGTTATGGTTTGATCACATTGCTTTACTTGTCGTTGTCAAGATATATCCTTAAACAGATAAAGATCAAATATTTCATTTACATGGTGCATATTAAACAAGCTATTTCTAGAACAAAAAACACATCCAAATATATAAATTGATGTGGAAAATTAACGTTCTAAATAAAAGATGGAAAAAGTTTTTGAGGCAAGAAATATGAATCACTTGATCTTGACTTTTACTCGTAAAGGAGAAACAAAAAGTTCCACGAAAATGATAAAAGTAAAAATAGTCATAATATGACTACACTGTTTCAAAGACCACGTAACATCTAGTTTTTTTTTTTTTTTTTTTTTTTTTTTTTTTTTAATTTCTAATTTTGTTTATTTTATTTTTTTATTATTATTTTTTTCTTAAACTTATTACTTGCTGGTAATAATTTGAACAGACAGAAAATTTTATCTTTGAATCCAAAATTGTTCAAAATATAAAGAAGTAAAGAAAAGAAACTACTATGATAATAGATCAAAACAACAACTTTAATTTGATAAAGATTTAGAGAAAAAAAAAAAAAAAAAAAAAAAAAAAAAAAAAAAAAAAAAAAAAGCAACTTTTTTAGCATATGAGAAAAAAAGATGAGATTATTTTTGTTACAAGTAAAATAAATAGTGTGTCATGACTTATGAGATTTGATGCATGAATTATAGTATCAAGTGCATGTATGTATGAAATTTAACATTACTTAATATAGAAACTTACACTATGAGTAAGTACAGGATAGCCATAACCACCACTAGCACCACCATTAGATGACTCATATTCCATCCCAAGCTGAAACTTTTGGTTGTGGACTTCATGATGATGAAACTGATGATGATTCTTCTGAACCGGTACCACGCTATCGGCCTCGCCTTTAGCACTATACATTTTTTCGGACCCTTTATTGAAACATTGTTGTTGATCATCACCACCAAATTCCATAAACTCCAAATACTCATCTTCACCACCTTCTCCATTGTATAAAAAACCGCTTTCTTTGGTATTTCCATTTTGACTGTTTTTCGGTGCAGGACCATCGAATAATAACCATGAAGCTGCCTCACTTTCGTCCTCATCATCAATTGTGTCATCACCTTCATGTCACAAAATTAATAACATTGTTAGTTAGTATCAATAAGACCAATTATACAACAATTATATCGTGATACATCGTGACATAGTTAGTTGTCTTTGAAAAAAAAAACTAAAAATATATACAAAATTGAAAAGTTATACTCTACAGAAAATCATCATAACTAGTAGCATGGAAATAAATTCAATCAGTTAACAATGAATAATTTCACTTAAATATCATTTAAATGCCTTAACAACAATCAATCATAAGCACTTTCTAGGTATAGAAAAAAATAATAATAAAATAAAATAAAATAAAAACAATGTTAATGAGTGAATTCACACTTAGGTATACCTTGTTCCGTTCCTGATAAAAATCCACTTTGAGAATCAACTCCTAGGCCTATTACGGACCTCGGGTCATTAGCCCGAGGTCCATACATTGCGCCAGGAATAGGCAACACCGGGACGCGGTGATGCCTTCTGGCAAGAGGGTTTGCAGCATGGATATCCGCGTCACAAGTGACGCAAAGTGAGGCAGCATCCGCCTTGCATATAAAAGCAGCTGGAGCTTGCTCACAAGCTTCACACACCCAGACGCGCTCGTGTTGAGAAGACTGAAGCTTATTCGCCGCGTGGATGCGGGCATCACACGCGGTGCATAAGTAGGCCGCGTCTGGGCGACAGTATATTGTGCAAGGGGCGGAGCGACAAGTGTCGCAAACTCGAGCAAAGGTAGTACTTGTTTTGAGGCATAAAGTACTACTATGATCCAACATAATTTGGTGTTTGGGGTTTGATGTGTGGTTTGTGTGGTGTGTTGAGTTTTGGTTTTGTGATCACCATAAAGAAGGAAAAATACAAGTGGGGATATGGAGGAGAATCCAGGAGCTGACACGTGGATAATAACTAGTGGGTGAGAACTGTATTTTATTATTTATTTATTTATTTATTTATTTCTCTAAAACAAAGTTTGGAGGATTATTAGTCATACTTTGTGTGGGGTCAATAAGATGCATCACTGTTCAAAATAAAATGAGATGTACCAAAGCTTATTGTAGACCAATCTTTCTTTGAAGTTTTATCGACATTAACGCTATATTCCCGAGTCTTTTTCGGCGTGAATAGAAATAATAATCAAAGAAAAGTAAAGAAAAAAAAGTGGAAAAAAAGATTGCTTTTTTTTTTTTTCTTTTTCGTATAAAAACAAAACCAACTTTATCATCAACATAATGTAATAAAACAACCAACATTATCATTCAAATATGCTTATCTTAAACATTAATATACCTTACTAAAACCACAATCACACAACCACAATTCCCACACAACCACAATTCCCACAACACACACACACACAACCACAATTCCCACAACTCGGTCATTTGAACAACCGAATTCTCCCAAAACATCTCCTAAGACGTGTGTGTAAAAGGTGACACTAATAGAGTTAGACACGTGTTTGAGGTGCCTCCTAGACGAAAGACGCGTCTTTTAGTTATGCCTCTTAAGCATACATAGACAATATATAACACATCATATTGCAAAAATGTTATATTAGTTATTTTATAGTAAATAATTTTAGCGTATATTAATTTCCTTCCAAATTCCGCACATATATTAATTTCCTTTATTTTCTGTGTTAGAAAAACTCGGAAACACCATAGTTTTTCAGTTTCCTTTCATTTTCTTTTCTTTTCTTTTCTAGAAAAAACTCGCGAACATCGCATAAGGGAAAAAAAACATGGTTTGTATATGTATATACATCTTTGAAAATTGTATTAATCAAATTTGGTAGAATGAAGCATGTACATATTTATTAGCTAGGTGGTTTAGATTCGATTCGAGGTTTAAACATTTCTTCAAGTAGTAGATTAATGTAAGACTAGGTAGCAAACTTTATTCATTGATGTTCACCTTGAGCTTGAGCATCATTATGAAACAGGAAATGTGCTTTGAAATTCAAGGTTAATTAGTAACATGCATGAAACAAGGTTAAGGATAGTACGATTTTGTTTGGTTGGTGAAATCATAAAATGTCGGTCAAATCATTAACTAAGATTATTTAGACAAAACTAGAAATCGGGCTATGTTAGGTGAGTTAATCAACGTGTTTTAGTTCAGTTGTCTTGAAATAAGGATATACATCAGTCTTTTCTTAATACAGCACATAAATCTTAGACTTGGTGTAATTAGGATCGGATATATAACCGTCACCTCAAAGTCATATCAGTTTTACCAAACACCCCTGATAGTGATCGGCAAATCAACCACATAAATATCTCACTGCCGTTAAAAAAAAAAAAAAAAAAAAAAAAAAAAAAAAAAAAAAAAAAAACCACACTTACGCACGATAAGTAAACTTTTATTTAGTCGTGAGAACAACGAAATCTTCTTCAAAAATTGTCTTTCACGTGTGCACATGGGAAGGTTGTAATAAGCCTTTACGCGTAGTTAGAGGGTTGCACGCGTGTTGCAGCTCTCTATTACGTCCAATCTCGATCAGTATTCAGTAACACACCTGTGAGAACATCATTCAACGTAATGATCATAAAAACTTAATAGCTTGGTGCATCTTACCTTATGCTGATAGATAAAACAACTTTTACACCTTCATTTGTTTTTTAAGAGTACTATGTTGGAGCAACCTTCACGATTCACGCTATTTTCAGAGTATCGATCAGTTGATATCTCAACATAGCTTCAATACACAAAGTTCAGCTTGTTTATTGTTTTCATCTTATTATCAATACCACCAATAATGCTCAACTTAAATAGTAAATCATAGTTTACAAGCATCGTCGTCAAATTGCTTCAATTTGATCATTCTTCCAAATCATAGATATCGTACACATAGATGCAATGAATGATTGGCGTCCTGCATAAATAATTGCTCATGTGTATTTCAAATGAAAAACGTACACATTAATTTCTAAACATGTCTATCATATTGGACGGTGCTCAACTGAATGCGATGTGTGCATGTAACAAATTTACCTCTTTTAGGCCTACTTGGATATGCCCTATAGGCTGCAACATTTTATTTTTAGTATCGACACGCATATACTAAAATACTTAATAACAATAATGATAAGTCAATGCTAATGGTAAGGTTGTTAGCATTAGCCTAAAGATGAGTTGTTGCACCTACTGCATTAGTTCATGGGACAATTTTATATCTCCCTTCTCAAAACATGAAAATTTCATATATACTAAAATCATGCTTTAAAAGCATTGTACATAATGCATTCAATGATTGTATTATGGGTATATATAAAATTATTGATGAAAAAAGGGTGATATATGAAATTCTTCCTTAGCTCGTTAATGCATGTGATTAACAATTTCTTTTCCATCATCTTCGCCATTAAGTCTTCACATGTCACAATCACAATTATATTCGTAAGCACATTTTTAGTCTCGGTAGCATCGTCGACACAAAGCGGCGGTCACATTTAGAGGTTTTTTTTTTTTTTTTTTTTTTTTTTTTTTTAGTCTTACTAGCCCTCTTACTCTCACCAGTAAAGGCTGAGCAGACATTTTGCTTGTTTGTTTTTTTCTTTTGAGTTATACCCAGTTAGACATACAAAATCTTACTCAATAAGAGGTGGGACATGTCTTACTGCCTCTTACTCGATAAGATATTAAAGACTTGTGTTAATATAATATATTTGATATTTATTAATTATTTTATATTTATGATAAAAAGATTTGTTTCATATTTAAATAAATTGCAAAACTGAGCACTTAAAATCATTTGAATAATTATACAAAAATAAATAACATTATTTCATTCAGATTTATATATTCTAACCGTCTTTTACCAGTAAAATTGATTCAGACCTAAAACATATTAATAAAATAAACACACCCTTAATTTTTTTTTTCCCCTTAAAAAAACTAGTATCGACGATCATACCAAATCAATAGAGGAAGGTTTACAAAAAGTGGGGATAGGAACACAGTTGTGTCGACCTGGTTAATGTTGACAAAACGCTTTCACTAAAAGGGTCCACAGCCACGTGAACCGGATCAGGGTCAGCCCTTCACTTTCCGTCGTTTAGCTTAGCTGGCGGGTCCACTTAATTGTGAAACTTCATACGTGGCGATGAACTGTGGTTGCCATTTGTCAAGTAGGTCCACCATAAGTCAGCTTCTTATCATGTTCCTTCGATATACATGGCTGTATTTTAACCACATCGTCTACTTAAACACGTTTCTAGCTCTTTCTATCATTCTTTCTTTCTTGTGTTCCATTTGACCCCTTGTACTTTTCATTATATTACGAGAATATATACTTTCTTTTATCGACGTGGAAATATACTTAACGTGTTACTCTTTTTTTACTTCTGTGAAGTAGGGAGTGAGCATATGGAACCGTGGACCAGACCAAACCGAGAAATCAGATCAGATCGAATCTTTTTTTATCCGATCTTCGGTTCACACTTTACCTCAAGTTCGGTGGTCCGGTCTGGTCTTACGTACAACTGACTAATAATGCTTTTTCGGATCAGATCGATTGAAGGATCATACCGGACCGGACTGAACCGAACATATTCGGTCCGGTCCTCAATCCATGGTTTTAATCTTATTCAATCTCGGTCTGGTCCGGTCTTTGTCGGTCCGGTCCGATTTTTAGACCTTGATCAGCACTACTGTGAAGCGATCGATATATTTTTTTGTGCTTTTAAATATTGTACCTTTGAATTTCGTTTACTAATTTTATTTTATAACTAATATGATCAATCGACATTAAAAGGTGTGAAAGCACACAAAAAGAAGGCTATGTAAAACTCGAAAAAATATTGGATTAGCTACATTCCCAAATAACTTTTGCTTTTGTTAGTTGTCATTCTTATCTTCAAATCTTTCTAAATCGCTACCTAGATCCATATCATGAGTCATGACATGACAAATTTATCACGACTTACATATCTGATAACTAAACATAGACTTGTACGAGTATTAAAAAAAAAAAAAAAAAAAAAAAAAAAAAAAAAAAAAAAAAAAAAAAAAAACTTTGTACATGAGTAATTTATAAGAATTATATATAAATACAATATTTTCACGAAAATGTTATAGTACAGAAAAGAATTCATGTGATGCACGTGATATATTCTGAAATCTCTAGGCTCGTCATTGTTCTTTCATAATTCGTTGATTTGATTTACATAATCTATATGTTCTTTTTGGCAAAATTGTTTATTAGTATATAACTGGAAAAAAGAGACAACCTGAACATTTGAATAATTGATAATCAAAGGTTAAGTACAAATGTATAGGGTGTGTCAAGTTGTAATTAGTCAACTTTCATATCTGTGACCCGATTTAACAGTTTATTTCGCCCCATGAAAGCAAACTATAGTACAACATTCATTTTCTAGATTTTACGTCTTATTCAATTTATTAGTAATCGTTTTTTATATCTATAATAGTAAGCAATAGTGTGAATGCGGCTTTTTCTACAGTTTTTTCATAGTTTGATATTTGGACTAAGCTTATGTACATCAAATCGACATTATATTGTTTGAATGAAAACGACACGTACTTTGTAAGTATTCTATCTTGTTCTAACTTCCAACCTTATAATTTTGTTGTAAGTTGATATCTCATCTAATATGATCGTTACGTCTATACTCAAAAGCTGACACAAAAATAGGTCTAAATGGCAAAATTAGTAAAGAACTACGAGCACTAATGTACTTGAACTGAGAAATTTCATAAAACTCAACATTGCATAGATTAGAAGTAAGATTTGAATGAAAAATTGCAAAAACGGTAAGAGCACGATGAGTGCTAAATTATCATCTCGTCTCTGCGTGTAAATTTTATCTAAACAACAAACATCCAGTATATTTGGATCTCTGTTGTTCAAATACCAGATGCTAAAAGAGGAAATGAATTGCAAATATTATAGAAAATAACGAGAAAAAGGGTTCAGGGTTGTTGATCCATATATATATATATCTAGAATCGCTTATTTGTTTGTCCCAGTTGCATTCTTCACTGCCTCAGCCGCGTCTTGTGCCGTTTCCTTCACCTGTTGTCCAGCCTGCATAAAAGTTCATTTCAATAAAAATTAATAAAGCCAAATCGCTCTCTATCTCTTGTGAGTTGTGAGATATATTTATAATAAGGATAAAATATCAATACAATGCGCGCGCGCAACAACAAAATACAAAGGTCTCGTGTTCTTATATCTTTACTAGAAACTATACCTGTTGCACCGACTCCTGGGCGGATTGTGCAACATTGCTAGCTTTGTCCATCAATTGGCTGCCTTTTTCCTGACATCCAAAGAAGCTCAACGTTACTGCATACATAACAATACTTATATCAGGCTATTAGACAAAAATTAGAATTAACCTCGGCTTGAGCCTTGGTTTGTCCAGCTTGGAACGATGCGCTTTGGGAGTTGTCTGTTGGTCCCATCCGGATCTTCTTTGTATCGAATCAAACCATGTCTATTGAACAAACACACAATACACAACCTCACGCTTTTTGTATATAATGAATCTGTTCTTGAACCTTATAAACGATGTTTTATTGATTGAAAAGGTTAACGTTTTACAAATGATCCTATCCCTATATATACTACATGAAGCGTTGCTTCCTAAACGACACATTGGTTCATCAAACGTTGTGATGGTTGTGATGAAACCGTTCCTTATAACTACCCTAACTGTCATCATATGGGCTGGGTTGGTTTAACCCAATTCGACCCATAAACAACTTTACATTACTGACCCATACTCTAATAATACATTCGACTTATCATACTAACTAAAAGTCTTAAAACCTAAATACATAAACACTAATTACAACAGCCCTTGAACACGGATTGATGAATTATCATCCAACATTCCTCCCTAATTTATTAATCCGTGTCTTCAACATCTTCATGTCTTCAACTCGATCTTTGATGACTTCATATCATCTTTTCTATAGAACCAATTCTTCCAAATACCTTTTGATACAATTTTGCTACTGCTTTCTTCTTCCCAGTCACTTGTTCTTCATCCACTGTTGGTCTCTTTTCTTTCTGCAGTCCACTTCGATCCATCTTCTCTGATGTTGTAACACAACGCAACTGGTAAAGTTCTCTTTTCTTCTTTTGGTTCTCTTTCCTGTTCGCGACTCCATAGCCTAACAAACAAGTTTCTCTCATTCCTTTTTCCTTCAATCTTCTTGTTGCTTTCTTGTTTTCTTCAAAAACTTGCTGTTTCTCTTCAATTATGATTTTTTTTCACAGCCATTCTGATCATATAACATGATCATTCTTCACTTCTCTTTGTCTAATCTCCAGATTTGATCCCTGATCAAATTTCTTCTTTTTTCTGAATTAACTTTGTCTCTCTTGATCTTCTCTGATCGGTCTTGATTGATTCCCTGAATCAATCTCTTCACTATCTTTCTCTCTTCTTGATTAACCGGTATGCGCACGGTTTCTTCTCTTCTCTTGATTGATTCCCTGAATCAATCGGTCTCTTTGGATCTTTTACAATAGCACTATCAACCACTCTTTGGATCTTTTACGTTAGTACCATCAACCACTTCTATCTCTTCTCTGAAAACGATTCCCTGAATCGCTTATTGAACTTGATTCCCTAAACCAAGTTATTCTTTTCTCTGGTGTTTGCAGTTTTAGTTTTCTTGCAATCTGCAAACGTATTATTCTTGAATCTCTGATGAAACACAAACTGAACACCGGGTTTGATTCGAACTTCTGATGCTCTGATACCAATGTTGGTCCCATCCGGATCTTCTTTGTATCGAATCAAACCATGTCTATTGAACAAACACACAATACACAACCTCACGCTTTTTGTATATATTGAATCTGTTCTTGAACCTTATAAACGATGTTTTATTGATTGAAAAGGTTAACGTTTTACAAATGATCCTATCCCTATATACACTACATGAAGCGTTGCTTCCTAAACGACACATTGGTTCATCAAACGTTGTGATGGTTGTGATGAAACCGTTCCTTATAACTACCCTAATTGTCATCATATGGGCTGGGTTGGTTTAACCCAATTCGACCCATAAACAACTTTACATTACTGACCCATACTCTAATAATACATTCGACTTATCATACTAACTAAAAGTCTTAAAACCTAAATACATAAACACTAATTACAACAGCCCTTGAACACAGATTGATGAATTATCATCCAACATTGTCCATATTGTACTTGTGAAAATGTTGTTTGTTGTTATATGTGACTAATATGAATGTTAACAAGGCAAATAGATTGTGGTGATTGAAAGTACTTTGCAACCGGGGTGCGTTATATATAGTTTATAAGATCAAACCAATGTGTGACGAATTTCTATATTTAGAAAACAGTTACACGCATTTTTCGGTTGTTCATGGCTACATGCACTTGTGGAGATTGAATCTGGAATGGTTGTTATCTATGTTTAGAAGTCGAAGCTTCTTTACACTTTGATGTCTATTTTCAAATCTATAAAACAAAAAGGTAGCGTTTAGCTTAAAGTGCTTTATATTTTTTTGAAGATTGTAACTGAAAAAGAAGTCGTATACGAGTACACTATGAGATTAAGCAAGAACTCATTACCAATTGTATTAAATCACAATGGTCACGACGTCGTTTTGCCCCGTGGGTTTCCCGCCAAAATTCTTGGGCTATTTGGCCCGTGCCTTTTGGCCTTTTTCGGCCTATTTTTTTTTGCCTAAACCGGTTCGATAACAACAACTGATAGCGCTGGAATATTCTCGATACACACAAACAATACGCCTTCTACTTTCTTCATCTCCCATCATGAATCTCCATTTTTTACTAAAGCTGTGGGATGTATGTCAGTCGGAGGCGAAGAAGCAGATTCTTGGTTTTGTAAGATGCTGTTATGGATTTTATTACGGAAAAGAAGCAGGTTCTTGGTTTTGCCCAAATCGATTTTGTAAGTTTAGAGCTTTTTTTTTTTTTTTTTTTTTTTTTTTTTTTTTTTTTTTTTTTTTTAATGAAGGTTTACTTAATTTTTTTTAGCAATTTAATGAAGGTTCAGTTTTGGATTGTTGAATTCATGGTTTAATATTCTTTGAGAGGTGTGAGTTTCGTATTTTGATTTAGGGTTTCAGCAACTTGGACATTCTGTCTTCATTGTGTATGGATTACCTTTGTTATGCTTGATTTGTTAGCTACAACTATTAATGAGTTCTATTAGATTTAGGTGATGCCTTTGTAACATGAGGTTGAAAAATGAATTAGGTATGTTGTTTCGAATGCTAATTTTTACTGCAATCATTATATGGCTCTGGAATATGTAGCTCATGGTTTGTTCACCGAAACAATGGATGTGCCTAAAGCAATTTATTTTACGACTGATTTCTAAACAAGTAGTATCCATAGTTTTTGTTAACTTTGTATGTTGTATTTTTTATTTGATATAAAGGTAAACGTTGAAAAGGCATTGGCTTCGTTTCTGAATGAGGTTTACCGTGGGTTGACGCTATCGATAGTGGATGCGGGGTTGGCGGAAAGAGGTGCGGCAAGATGTACTCTTCTCAGTAGTTGTGATATCCGACAGAGAGTGGCTGCTTGAAGGTACAAGTGAACATGTTCCTTACTTATGTACGTTTAAAATCCCACAGCTGGTCAAAATAAGAATTTTCAAATCCAAGGTCAAAAATCCCCATCGATTAGGCAACTTGGTCATTTTTGGAATTATCCCTATTATGACACGGTTGAAGCTACGTTGTTTATGTCGTTTTGGCCCCCGCTTTGCTTTTTGGGCTGGAATTCTTGGCCTGTTAGTTCTTTGGTTTGATCTCTTGGTTGATTCTACAGGATACAATTTACTCGAAGCAAGTATATTGAATTCAATTGGCTTTGCAAAATTTTGGGGAAGTAATAGACGTCAAGATTTTAAAGAGTTGTGGGATTCGGCACATCCAACGGGTGTGGGATTCGGGTCTGAAATGGTGCGCCCAAAGGGTGTGTCTAGGTGCTGAAATGACGGCTGGAGTTGGTAGGTATTCTTTTATAGATATGTATATTATTTTTACATATTTGTTTTGTTGTGTTTGTTTAAGTGCAGAATACATAACTGAATACGTCCCACTTTCAGTCCCTAAAACTGAGGTGACAAAAGACTCGGTGCGTAAACAACTGTTCGTAGACGAGAGAACAGACACAACCACACCAGCCACCAAAAGAATGAAGCACCAGGAATGACCCAAACATGACGCAAAACCATCTGTTAGTGACTCAGATATACAGACATTAGTTTTGTTGTTTTTATTTATAAAAACTTTGGATCTTTCTAATGTTGGTGTTAATTGCAGGTTTGATTCATGATTCCGGTGTATTGGAATCGTGTGCGAGGATGAACCGAAGGCCGTCGAGTTATCAGTCTGTGCATGTATCAATGGTGAGATATATATTTGCCGTTCATTTTTGTACACACCTATAATTAGGACTGCGTATCAGCGAGTATATTAAAGCTGAAATGTCAATAAGCTAATAAGCCCGTGAATAAAAGAAGGTAATAATCCAGGCACCCCCTAATGCAGGTTTATTATTTTGTTGACACATTGTTTGTTGAGCTCTTTGGTGCTTTCACTTGCATTTCTTTATTTATTGGGTATAGAAATCTACTGCTAGAAAGGCAAAAGCTTGGGTTGAAGTGGACAAAGCACACGAGATTCGGATTCAGGTAATGTAAGAAGTATATTTTTCAATAGGAGTGTTACTGGTAGGTTTTTTTTTTACATTAAATAAAAAATTATTTTTTCATCTGTCGTTTTAGTTGATGCACATTTTTTCCTACATCCGAGTCATCAACAGATGGTTTGTCTCCTATTTCAGTCACTTTTTTTTCTTCTATATATTGTAACAATATGGGTTTTAAGTAATGATGTTTTCGAATGTTGAATTTATATTCATTTCGTCTGCATTTTGGGCTAATGATCAGTACACATGGTAACCGTTACATGGGGTTCTAAAGGCAGCGGAAGATCAGGTAACCGTCACATGGGGTTCTAAAGGCAGCGGAAGATCAGGTAACCGTCACATGTGGTTCTAAAGGCAACGGAAGATCAGGTAATTGTCAAAATGTTTCTGGCTACATAGAATAAAAAAATGTTGAGATTACTCTTGGGAAGGTAACCGTCACATGAGGTTTTAAGTAAACAATCATAAATGTGTCAGATTCAACTAAATAAGCGCAGGTGATGGCCCATAAATGCGGTACGTAAGAAACCACTTTACGACATCTTGAATACACTGAGTATTGGGCTTTATGCTAATGTAGTAAGATTTATTTTGTAGGATACTCATAATCATAAACATGTATGGTTACTTGTGGTTAGATTGATTCAAGAAGAAGAGATTTTAGAGAGAGAAAATGGGAGCCTTTTAGAGAGAGAAACAAGATGTGAATATTAGATTAATGAAAGGTCCAACCCTCCCCCTTGGGTGGGAGAGGGTATTTATACTACAATACTTGGTGCTCCATGAAACGAGCTGTAGAGTGAGCTGACAGAGGGTAAAGACCCGACCCACTCTACGAATACTATTTACATATATTAACTACTAATAAACTACATACTAACTATAATAAGGATAATTCTACGAGCTACGTAATGCTGAGCAATACTTGGGGTGACCGAATCTTTAACTGAATATTCGTATTCCTAACAATCTCCCCCTAAGGGAGGTCACCCCAGAAGATAAGTATTGAATTCTTGCATCCTTGAAATCTTGTAGCTCGTAAACTTTGATTCTTCAAACATGTCTTTGTACATTCAGCATCAGACTCTAGATGACTTGTTCAATGAGTTGGATGATCTTTGGCATTACTTCGAGTCCATCATCCAAAAGGGTATCTGAAAGTCATCTTTGAGGAGTAACGTCTCCATGTGATATGAACATCTTTGTGTTGGCATGCTCACACTTTTCAGGATCATGATCTTTTGCATCAGAGTTATGGAAGCATATATGAGGTCCAATAAATGATCATGATTTCTTAGATTGTGATGTTGAAGTGTGAGTATGTGTTGATGGATCAGCATCTTTTCAGTAATCAACCACAACCGTCAGAAAATCCTGCAAGTAGACAGTTAACAACAAATCATCTGGTACTTATAGGTTTGGAATTAGAGATTGTCAACAACATAGTGTGAAGACTCCTTCTAGTCCTCACCAAGACCGTTCCCAATCTGTAAACCCTGAGAGGATTTACGCGAACTACCTAAGTAGATCAACGACTGGGTGAGTCGCTGGAGTTCACTCCACGACTGTAGACCATTGGTAACCATCGTGACCACTAAGCATAATCCACAAGGAATTACCTAAGTGACCTGCGTTCAGGGCTGCTTGATGTTGACCCTGGCAGGAATTTCCATTCAATCACTGGGAGTTACAATAGCAACATCCCTCATAAATGTTCTGGCATATTGCTAAGATCTGCATAGGACTCATAAGTTTACCACTGGTGTCCTTAATGTTGAACAACCAGGGTAGAAGTAGCACGTGTTCCTATGAGATCTTTGTATGCATCTCGAGGCTCTAGACTCAATAAGTGCATTTGGTTTTCCTATGCGGAGATTAGGGAGAGGTCTCCTGCTTCAATATCAACCATCTCTAAGGGATATGTCGATAGATTACACCGGTTCCATGTGAGAATGAAACAAGTTCTTTTAAGAGAACTTGAGTGGCTAGAAGGTTTAGTGCATTGCGTCACTGGGTCCATGGCGTCTTGTCTTCAATACCGATGTTGCCTTAGCAGCCATCAGTAGATTATGAATTGAACCCGGTTTCTGCCCTAAGGTTGAATAATTGGAGGGCTATTTCTTTTCACCCTTTCTCATATAATTTCTTTTTAATTCTTCAACCCCTTCAGTGCTTACCGAGACTTCATCACTAGAGCCTTGTTGGGTTGGTTCCAGTCGTAGCTCTATCTCAGTCGGCACTTTTCCCTTTCTCACTTTTCTCCTTTTCTCAATCATACCTAAGGACTTCTATACTATCTAGCGGATTGTCCCTGGGTAGATCCCTCCGGCTCTGGCGGGATCGTGGGAACGATTACCTAATCTTACCATCCTTACAACTTCAATAAAGTAAATGCAAGGTCGGTCTTTTGGGATCTTTCCATAATCGCCATGTAACCAAATCATTGAAAATTCTCTCAAAGTGCTTTTGATTAAGAAACTCATTTTTCTAACACTTTGAGAGTTTTATACACTTTCAAATGCTCCCCCTTAACATGTGCTCATATGTTTTAATACGAAAATTTACACATGTCGGGAAGAGTTTGCACTTTTGAATTGATCCACCTTGAGTGAATATGAACGGGCATTCGAGACACGCTTACATCACTAGTTAGACTAGCTTGAAGTTATTACCCTACCCGATCAAATCCACACAAGGTTTCTCGAAATGGTACATTCTACTCAGACAAGTCCTTTTCGAGATACGCTTACATCACTGGTTAGACCAGCTTGAAGTTATTACCCGTCCAGGACTAGTCCTTTCGATTCATGACAATTATTGTTTCGTCAATTCATTGGTGAGGTCTGAGTCTTGCTCACATGAGATGCTAAAGATCCTTTTTTACAAACCATTTGCTCCCCCTCAATATGTGCATTGATATACAAAAGAGTTTAGCACATATAGGGGAGCATTTGTTAAAGTCTAAAACAATCACATTTTATATCAGATTTTATATTTAAATCACATTTTCTCCCCCGATCAAAAATTTCAAACCATTTGAGATTTGTGATCCCAAGTGATTTAAATAAGTTAGAAAAGTTTGGGAGCAAGATGTGGTCTGATTAAAGATATTCTGATATTGAGACAATTCATTACTCCCCCTCAATCAATGAGGGAGAATGTTAGTGTCAGTTATGATGAGTTTATAAATGATTTAAAGTTTAACGAGAAACTCATGAAATAAAAAAAAATCATGTACTGACACATAACATTTGATACCACACTACTTATGACGCACAAGATAACTGGTGGTGGTGGTGAAAGAGTTGTTGTCGTTGTTGCTACCGATGTTGTTGTTGTGGTGAAATCAAAGCCAATCAATGAAGTTTGAACATCTGATCAAATGGTTAGAGCAGGAGCAGACACATTCACATCAGCCATGGAATCTGCATAAGAGTATCAACAAAGATATGCATACATACAGATTCACTCTTAATTAACTGCTACCACGTAGCAGCTAGCCTACTCATAATACCATATTCATATCATGATCAAAGAACATTCAAGCAACTCATCAAAATGCTATCTAGCATGAGGAGAAACTGGCAATCATGAACATTCATTACAAGTTTCTATCAGACATAAACAACAATCACTAACATGGCAATTCACACATATTTTCAACATTCAAATCAGGAGCTTAGGAATAAGATTCTAACCCGGTAACTACATACCTAAGCAAATCCTGAGAACACGAACACATAATCCACAACAATCAAACAATTATCAGCAAACAACAAACGAAACACAATCAATCAGATTATACGAATGCCAGAGGAGAGAGCAAGAGCATCAAACACAATGGTTTTCTAACATCATTAAGATTTTAGATTTATACGTATTTAGGGGATTACGCGAGGATACCAGCGTGAGACAAATGGACCTTTTAGTTACATAAAGCTAGGAAACTATACGCAAATAGTGCCCTAATCTTTCTAACAACTAACACATTTGGCCATTTAAGATAAAGCTTAGTAAGTTCCTCTTCAACTAATACCCCATTAACTACAAAACCTTTTCTAACAATTATGAGACAACCAAGAAATCCGTTTGATGATATAAAATTGGAACACACTCTCCCCCTCAATTGATGACCCATTGTCATTAATTGAGTGACAAATTTTATGAAGTATCTAAGACTGATTGATTTACAAGCAACACGTTACCACCATGTATCACTCAAATAATTTTCTGAAGAATCATAAAAAGAAAATTATTTGTTTTGATAAAAAGAAGACTTCTCTTCTTAAACAAGAAATAATGCACTGAAACGTACATTAGATCAGAAAGGCACGAATCTAAAGTAATTCATGCCTTTGTTAGGAACAGTCGTCTTTTTGGCGACGAACTTTCCCCAATACTAAGACCGGGTTGCTATCTGAAGTAATAACAAACCATCTTGAAAGAATATTTTTAGAAACGACATGTTTTAGAAAAACATTATTAAAAACAAAAACTCTTGCTCAAGCATATGTATGTTTCCATGTCATTATTGAATGACATTTCTAGAAACGTACATAATATTGATTACTCAAGAGACATGTCGTAAGAAGAATATTTTTGGATTTTAAGATTTTTCAGATTTTTATGGTTTTTATAGGTTTTATATTTTTCTATTTTCCTTTTTGTATTCAACTATGTACAAAGGATATGTGAAGTAAATCCTTTTACTCCTCATTCTCTTCCTGAAGGCTTATGAGAGATTCTGGCATAAGACTCTTCATTCCAAGTCGTGGAAGAATGAATAGAAATCTTTCTCGTGGAAGAGCCATAGTAAAGAAGTCAGCCTTCCACTACCCCATTCTCATCTTATTCCACCACACCTTAGGAGAATCCGTTTCCCAGGAGAAACTTTGACATCGTATCAAACCATGCCCTAGGCGTCTGTTTTAGGCCAAAGAGAGCCCTTTTCAGACGATAGACATGGTTAGGACGATCAAAATATACAAATCTTTCCGGTTGACTGAAATAAAGAACTCTATTCAGCTCGCCATTTAGAAATGCAATTTTCATATCCATTTGATAGACCGTCATGTTCTGACTTGCAGCATTGGCGAGAAACATTCTGATAGCTTCAATACGAACAACCAGAGCGAAAGATTCCTCTAAATTAATGCCTTCCTGTAGACGATATCCCTTAGCAGCAAGCCTTGCCTTGTTTTCAGAACGACATAATGCTCTTCAAGTTTCACTTTGAAGATCCACTTAGAGCTATAATCATTGCACAGTCTGGAGGTAGTACCAATTCCCATACTTCAAGTCGATCGAAATTGCGAGTTTCATCTTGCATCGCATTAACCCAACAGTCTTTAGAGATAGCAATCTTGAAATCTTTGGGTTCGAATTTGGATAGTATGGAATTATAGCCGCACCACAAGGCATGGGTGGTAAGTTTCCTTCGTGTGAACACTGGTTGAGAAGGATATCCAATAATGTAGTCAATCGGATGATCCTATAGTCGTTTTCTGAGATGTTCATGTGGATGTAGGTAGGAACATGAAGAAGCCGTGTTTGTATTCCTTGAAGAGGATGTCTCAGAAGAAGATTCATGAGCAAACAGGTTTTAGTACGGAGCATCTTCAAGAGGAGCAAATGAATTCACTTCAAAAGAATTGTCGACTGCAGTGCCTTGATGTACTGAAGGAGATTGAAGGTTTGACGATGATGGTGAGTAACTTACAGATTGAGCATCTTGATCAATTCAAGTAGACACTGATGGACCATTTGAGTTGTACAGAACTGGAGCAGCGGCAGCTGGTGGTGTCAGTGTATCATCAGTAGGTGTCTCAAAGTATTCATCAATCATTTGGTCAAACTAGATCTTCAAATGCTCATCTGTAGGTGATACATAAGGTACATGCAGGAGTGGGATTCCGTACAAGACTTGAACTGATTGATTCAGGAGACAAAAGTTTAGACGCGGGTCCTGCACTGATGTGTACAAGAGCCATTTGTTCAGTCAGCTCAACGAATGTGACGTGAATGGTTACCAAGATTTATCGGGTTCGATTGTTGTAGATTCTGTATCCTTTACTATCATGAATCAGCTCATGTGGAGTTTTGTTGTGAAGAATATGTATCAAGTATCGGTTTTGGGTGTAACAAGCTGTAGCAATTGCTTCCGCCCATAGGAACATCGGTGGCTTGGAGAAGTAGAACGAGTTGTTTGTTGATAAACTCCGTTCCATTGTTTTTCCGGATGATTCTGATGATTTTGTGAGTCTTACTACCAGTTGTTTGATGATTTTTATGAAAACTTCTGGAGTCACGTCCTTGGTTCACAAAAACTTTACCCATGTAAACCGAGAGTATTCGTCGACAACAACAAGTACACATTACTTCCCATTTATACTCTTCACACTCATTAGTCTTCCTGGGTCCATGTGAAGGGTGTAAATAACATCCATGTTGGTGTTAACAATTTTAGGTTTGTGAGTATGCTTCTTTCGTTTACCCAGTTAACAAGCCGAATGAAGAAGTTCTTTTTCGAACTTTAATCTGGGTAGACCTCATTCAAGATTATTGTGAGCAAGATCATTGATGGTACCAAAGTTCAAGTGATTAAAACTTTGTTGCCATAGCCATGATTTGTTCTTTGAGGCCTTTGTGAGAAGGCAAATAGGAGAGGACCGCATCATGACTTCGATAGAAAAAGGTGTATAGATTTGTGTGATTGGCCCTAAACCGTCAACTTATATTGACCAAGGAATGGTCAACAAAGTCAAAGAGCCTAGAGTCAATGCTCCGGGTAATATAAGGTATCACCAGGTCGTTAAATCCCGACAATGTGTGAATTGTGACTAAGCATGCTTTGTGATCGGGTGATTATTCACAGGAAAGGTTGGTTATGAGAATTATTTGGAAATTACTAACAGAAATAGCTTAGGAAAGCTAAGTGATGAATTACTGGAACTTAGATTGAGAAGAAATTACTTAAAACCTAAAAACCGTACGTTTGCTGAAAACGCGAACAAACGTACGTGAAATAAAAGTGAATGAAGTGATCTGAAAAGGCTACTGGTATGAAAATGATATTTTTACAAATCTAATGATTAAAGAAAATTTTTGGAAATTTAAAATTAATTTTTACACTATTTTTATAATTACTATTAATTAAATACTAATTTCCTAATTACTTTTAATTAATTAAATTAACCTAAATTACAAATAAATAGGAAATTAACTTAGAAAAATAAAATTTAAACTTAGAAAAATCTAAAATACTATAAAACTAATTTTAGAAATGAAAATATATTTTTAAGACTTTTTAATTAATTATTACTAATTATTAACTAATTATTAATTACTTTTTAATTATTTAAATTAACCTAAATTCTAATTAATTATGAAATTACACTAGAAAATTGAAAATAAAATTTGGAAAAATCAAAAATAACTAAAAACTAATTTTAAAATTTAATTTATATTTTTCTGATTTTCTAATTAATTATTATTAATTATTAACTATTTAATAATTACTAAAAACTAATTTAAATTAAGAAAAATACTAAATGATGCAAGAAAAATCTGAAAAAATTACAGAAATTATTTTTATATACCAGAAGCCTAGGAAAAATATAAAAATGAAAATTGCTTATTAATAAGCTGAAGAATAAGCCAATTGACTTAAATAGAAGCTATCACTTCTATTAAGTTTGACTCTTTTGGAAATTTCTTTTTCAAACCTGCTTATTAGATGATATTAAGCAATTTTAATAAAGGAAGTTTGACTGAGACCAAGTAAATAAGCACTTCAAGTGCTTATTGCCTTGGCAGTTGACTTTCTTTGACCAAAAGGGAGAATAAGCTCAAATGAACTTATGTGGGGTCCACCTTGGTTAATTCTGATTTACTTGAGTTATATGAACAAAGTTTAGCAAGTTTCACTCAAATAAGCTGCTAAAATAAGCCAAAACACCACAATAAGCACTTACTTATATTGGTTCTGAGACAGAAAATGGGACAACCTTATGAGGCAATTCCAAGTGGGGTCCACAGGGTCCAAGATCAAACAACGGGTCAAAACCTCAACCTTGCCAGGAGGGGGGTTGATTGAAACCAAATTGAGTCAGTGGGACCAACTGAGGTGGCCACAATAAGCCACCAAAGGTGGTGGTGTGGCTGGGTCTGCTGGTGCACAGGGCAAGTCCTTGCCCTGCAAGTGACTTTGAGGGGTAGAATTGTCCACAACAAAAATTCACAAAAATCAAACAGAAATTAAAATCACTAGTTCTACTGGTAGACTTTAATCACAACAAATTTCAAGGCCTAGAATTAAGCACAAAAATCTAGATAAATCATGCCATTTTTGAGATTTCTGCAAAGTGCAACTTTTGACTTTTTGCAAAACTTTGGTATTTTGACTTTTATGAAACTCAAATCCCTTTTGTTGCTTGAATCTGTTATATTAAGTTATAAAAGGACCAAATTAAGCAAGAACTCAAACTTGTGAAGATATTTGATGGGTTTTGGACCCAAAAGTCACCACAGTTAACTGTGATGATGAGTTTTCTTATGATTTTGACTTTTGGTGTATTTGTGACTAAGAAAGTGGTTCCCCTGAGCTTGTATCAACCTCAGTAACTCAATGATACCACAAGTTCTACTAACAAGCAACAAGCATACCACAAACAAGCTAAAACCAAACACCCCTAACTAGAACTGATTTGAAGTTTTTTGAAGCAAAATGAGATTCCAACCTAGAAAACCACTACCTACTGATTTCTTATGTTCTAATAAGTTATTGTAAGCTTAAAAACACAAGTATTAACTACAAATACTTAAATTTACCAATGAGATCAAAATGACAGTCAATTTAAAGTTTTAAAGTACAACACAGTTACAAACACAACCAACAAAATACAAACCTAAATTACTCTAAACTATGCTAATTGTGCACACACAAAACAAAAATAAGCTGTGATAAGCAGTTCAAGAGAAAAAGAAATGAATGGTACAAGAAACTCACAAAAAGCAATCCAAGCTGCCCACTGAGAACATAGGACCAATTCACTTCCCTATTGCTTACCAATAAGCACTAAACCAAGGGCCATCCTTTATACACCCTGCTCCAAGCTTCTTCTTCCTTTTCACAAATTTTTTTATTTTATTTTTATTTTTACTTATTTTTGACTATTTTTCTTAAACTTAAGTAAATACCATGCCACAAACTTGAAACTTGTTTAAAACAGATATATGAATGTTTGAATGGATGTGCAAACAGTTATATATCACTAATAAGCTTTGAACAATGGATTGAAATTTCTAAGTAAACTTGAAAAATTGCAACTGTAAGTAAACTTAAAACTGATATTTCATTAACTTAAAAATAGATTACAGAGGTACAATTAGATACTACAACAACATAAAACTACATACTACACACTTCTTATGCTCATATTGAGCTACAATATATATAACGAACTAAAAAAAAATCATATCTTCTCCCACATGGCTTCCATTTGAATTTTTTATGTCCCAGTGGTCTTCACTTTGACCCTTGACGATATCCTCACCATCCAATTGCAATTTGATCAATCCTAGCCCTTGATTGATGTTTTCCCGCCAAAATGAGATAGGGCAAAACTGAGTGGGTTAGGCGAGGGGTATTAATTGTGGTGGTGGGGGTTGGTTTGGTTGGTGATATCATTAATTGTGGGGGGAGGGGGGGCTATGGTGAAAAAGGTGAAGAGGAGGGGGAGCAGGGTACCTGGTTTTGTGGGATACGGTTGGGGGGAAGAAGGAGGTCAAAGGGGTGGTTTGACCGGGGTGGTTTTTTATATAAAATGGGAAGTGGGCTGGGAGTTTTGGGCCTGGGGTGGTTTTTTGGGTTGGATTTGGTTTTGGTTTGGATATTGGATTTGGTTTTGGTAATAAGAAAAAGGGTCCGGTTTGGTTAAGTATAACACAAGGACCAATTTTGTAATTTTTCAAAACCTGAGGACTGAACTTGTAATTTTCCACATTTGCTACCAAGGACCAATCATGCCACAATTCAAAAGTCCAAGAACCAATTTTGCATTTTTCCAATTTTCAAAATTTCCCAGGGACCTATTTTGCCAAATTTGAAATCTCAGGGGCCAAACATGTAATTTTGGAAAACTTATGACCCAAGTGTAATATTTTGTGATTTTTGACTTTCAAAACCTTGGGTTGACTTTTTCCTTTCAAAATAAATGCATAGGGACTAATTTTGACAAGTTTTGAAAATTTGGGGGACTGAAACTGCCAATATTGCAAACTTTGTACGTTTTTCCTTTGTTTTTGCACATTTTGCATTTAAAACACATAAAACACAATCCCTAGGATAATTTAAGTATTTTAATAACTTTTTGATTGTTTTTGTATGTTTTGGCAGTTTAAATACGACAAAAATGATGAGTGTTTGAGCACTCATCAATCCCCCACACTAAACTATTGCTAGTCCCTAGCAATCTTTTTAGAAAACTTGATGGATTTGAAAACTCTTTACCAAAAGCCATCACTTCTGGAGTAGCCAGATGTATCGATTCAAGTAAGAACTATGGTCCACCTGATAACCATGTGATTTTTAGCAAACCACCAGCTTTCAACGGTTTTGATTAGTCTTTACCAAGAGCCGTTTGCTCCTGGACTAGCCAACTCTTGATAGACCTAGTCAACATCTTGGTGAGCTGATTACCAATTATGGATTTTCTACTGCCTTTACCACAAGCCATAATCTTGCGGGCTAGCCAACTCATTCGCTTTTTAGGATATGGCGAGTTGAGGTACCATACAATTTTGGGCAAATTGCAAGCCGTCAACGGATTTGAGTTATCTTTACCAAGAGCCGTTTGCTCCTGGATTAGCCAATCCCTTTGTCGGTTAGACATGGCGGACTGATTACCACAAAAATTTTGAAATAAAGTGAAAAAAAAAATTGAAAATTTTGGCCAAAAAAGGGGGTACTAGAAGATATATTTTGATAAAATTCGCTAGAATTTCCCCCCACACTTAGAAATGAATATTGTCCTCAATATTCAAAGCCCCGGCTATTATGCCGACTATTTGAACGGAAAAAGCTAATATTCGAATCTAACTGCCGAAACACCAAATTTCACTTTATTTCTATATATATACACTTTTTTTTTGAACTTATATACATATATACATTTTTCAAACAGCGGGGGTTGGCCATTCCCCCACACTAGGTGGTAGAAAGTAGAAAGAAATCAGAGATACGGGTGAAAACCCGTATTGTGCTATTGTTTTTGTTCATCGAGTCGCTAGCTTGACTCGATCCCCGAATTCAATTGTCCTTGGGGAAAGTTTGGAGATCCGGGACAACCATGGATGGTATGTCCTCTCCAAAGTAGTGCTTTAAACGATGTCCATTCACTTTGAAATTTGGACCGTCATTTTGCGATAATTCGACGGTGCCATAAGGATAAACCTTAGTGATAGTGAATGGACCAGTCCATCGGGTTTTGAGCTTTCCTGAGAAGATCTTGAGTCTACACTTGAAAAGAAGGACTCGATCACCAACGTTAAAAACGCGGTTCTTGATTTTGGAGTCATGAATTTTCTTTGTCTTTTCTTTGTAGATCAAAGAGTTCTCGTAAGCTTGATCACGAAGTTCGTTTAATTCATTTAGTTGAACTTTTCTATGATCACCCGCAGTTTTGAGGTCGAAATTGGCATGCTTGAGAGGCCAATAGGCTTTGTGCTCAAGCTCGATCGGAAGATGGCACGCTTTCCCGTACATAAGTTTGTAAGGCGTACACCCAATGGGTGTTTTGTAAGCCGTACGGAAAGCCCAAAGTGCATCATCTAATTTATCCGACCACGATGCACGATTTTCACCTACGGTTCTTTCTAAAATTCTTTTAATGCCCCGATTGGAAACTTCGACTTGTCCACTTGTTTGAGGGTGGTACGCGGTAGAAAGACGGTGAGTTACACCGTACTTTTGCATGACTTTGTCGAATTTGTCATTACAGAAGTGCGTACCACGATCACTAATAATAGCACGTGGAGTTCCAAATCGGGCAAAAAGAGCTTTTAAAAATTTCACAACTACTCGGGCATCATTTGTAGGTAAAGCTTTTGCTTCAACCCATTTTGACAAGTAGTCAACTGCCACGAGTATGTATTTGTTACCATGAGAAGACGGAAATGGCCCCATAAAGTCGATGCCCCGGATGTCAAAAATTTCACAAACTTGAATTGCATTTTGAGGCATTTCGTTCTTTTGGGAATTGTTCCCGTGACGTTGACAAGCGTCACAGGACTTGACCAATTCTTGGGCATCCTTGTAGATTGTGGGCCAATAAAAGCTGGAATCAAACACCATTTTGGCGGTGTAGTTGGGATTGTGGTGGCCCCCCGTGGGACCAGTATGGCAAGCCTTTAAAATTTTAGTGGCTTCCTGACCATACACACACCGCCGGATGACTTGATCCGCGCAAATTTTGAACGGGTAGGGGTCGTCCCAGAAGTAATGTTTTACATCTTTGAAGAATTTATTTTTTTGTTGGGACGACATCCCTTTCACAACAAAGTTACCCGCAAGGTAGTTTGCGAAATCGGCAAACCATGGGGTAATCGAGTCTCCACGAAATGAAACCGCATTGAGGGTTTCGAGAGAAAATGTTTCATTTATTTCCTTTTTCTCGAAAGCATCTTGGTGAGGGTTTTCAATACGGGAGAGATGATCAGCAGCTAGGTTCTCAGCTCCTTTTTTATCACGAATTATGATATCAAATTCCTGTAGGAGGAGAACCCAACGGAGTAGTCTCGGCTTTGCATCTTGTTTTGCAAAGAGGTACTTCAAAGCCGAGTTATCCGTATACACTATGCTTTTGGTCAATATCAAGTATGGCCGGAATTTTTCAAAGGCATACACCACAGCTAATAATTCTTTTTCAGTGGTGGTGTAATGACTTTGAGCCTCGGTCATTGTCTTGCTTGCATAGTGTATAGGCTGAAAGTGTTTTGTTTTTCGTTGCCCCAAGACTGCCCCTATCGCATAATCACTAGCATCACACATGAGTTCGAAGGGCAAGTCCCAATCGGGGGCAACAAGAATCGGTGCCTCGGTAAGCTTTTTCTTAAGTGTTTCAAAAGCTTCGATGCACTCGGGGGAGAAGATAAAAGGAGCATCCTTTTCGACGAGATGGGTCATAGGTCGGGCGATTTTAGAAAAATCTTGAATAAACCTACGATAGAAACCGGCATGACCCAAAAAGCTCCTAACACCTTTTACGGTAGTGGGATGAGGTAATTTTGCAATGACGTCCACTTTGACTCTGTCAACCTCAATCCCGTTCTTTGAAATTTTATGGCCGAGGACAATGCCCTCTTTGACCATAAAGTGACTCTTCTCCCAATTTAGACATAACTTTGTGTCTTCACAACGTTTTAGCATGCTGTCTAAATGGGAGAGACATGATTGGAACAAATCCCTAATGACCGAAAAATCGTCCATAAAGACCTCCATAGTTTTTCCGATCATGTCGGAAAATATGGCCATCATACATCTTTGAAACGTGCCCGGAGCATTACATAAGCCGAATGGCATACGTTTATATGCAAAAGTTCCATAGGGGCACGTGAAAGTGGTCTTTTCCTGATCTTGCGGATCAATGGGAATCTGAAAGTATCCCGAGAAACCATCGAGGAAGCAATAGTACTCATTCCCCGCTAATCTCTCGAGCATTTGATCCATAAAGGGCAGAGGAAAATGATCTTTACGAGTGGCGTCATTTAACTGGCGATAGTCAATGCAGACACGCCAACCTGTAACCAAACGAGTTGGAATCAACTCATTTTCCTCATTTGTGACAACCGTAATGCCACCCTTTTTTGGAACACAATGAATTGGGCTAACCCAAGGACTGTCCGAGATAGGGTAAATCAATCCGGCATCAAGAAGTTTTAAAACCTCTTGTTTGATGACCTCATGAATTTTTGGATTCACCCTTCTTTGTTGTTGGACTGCTGGTTTGAAGTCGTCCTCCATTAAAATCTTGTGAGTACAAAATTCAGGGTCAATGCCCTTGATGTCGGAGAGTCGCCAAGCAATTGCTTGTTTATGAGACTTCAAAACCTTTATGAGAGCAGCCTTTTCCTCAACACTTAAGTCTTTAGCAATTATGACGGGCAATTTATCATCACCCTCCAGAAATGCATATTCAAGATGAGACGGCAAGTCCTTAAGTTCAACCTCGGGAAAGTCATCAGTTTTCTCAACATTTTTGACTTCCTCCTTATGAAGTGTTTGTGGTAGAACAGGAAGAGGAGAGGGATCTTCGTTTAATAACTTCTCAAGCAAGAGAATATCCCTCTCGGGGTCGATCTCTTGGTTATCGATTCCATCAGGAATCGAATCACTTTTGAGAAAGGCCTCAATTTCTTCTAAGATGAAGTCACTTCCCTCAAATGGAGTGAGGGAAGGAGAAGAATTGGCAATGATGGGATGAGAAGATTGAGTGAGGTTTTCACTCGAAGAATCATCAATGAAACCTAAAATCTCTTGAGCATACTCCTCAGCAGCAACATCGATGACATCTATTTGGTTCACCGATTCACAGTCATAATTGGAGGAGTATCTCGAGGTTTGATTTAGGTTGAAGGTAATAGCTTCCGTTCCAACATGCAATGTGATCTCATGCTCGAATACATCGATAAGAGCGCACCCAGTTCTAAGGAATCCCCTTCCAAGAATGAGAGGAACCATAGAATCGGCATCAAAGTCAACAATCACAAAATCTGTCGGAAAATGGAACTTTCCCACTTTAACGAATACGTCCTCGGCAATGCCAAGAGGACGAGAAATCGAACGATCGGCAAGCTCTAAAGTCATGCACGTGGGAGTGAGTTCGGGAAGAGAAAGTTTCTTACACAGAATATGGCATCAGGTTAATGCTAGCACCTAAATCAGCTAAGGCGAAGCATTCAACCATACCCGGGAAAGTACAAGGAATGAGAAATTTTCCGGGGTCTCCAAGCTTTTCAGGAAGCTTTTTCAAGAGAACTGCTGAGCAGTGCTCATTCAGAGGAGTTCTTGCCATCTCAAAGAGTTTTTCTTTATTACTCAACAGATTTTTGATTGTTGATGCAAATTTGGGCATCAAGAGAATAGCATCCGCGAAGCTAATGTCAAAGTGCAAATCTTGGAATATTTGGAAAAATTTATCCATTTCGTGACTAGCCTTTTCGCGGAGCTTTTGTTCATTGAGACGTGATGGATAAGGAATAGAAGTTTTGGATTTGTCCACTGGAGTTTTTGGTGGTTCAAAGACAACTCCAGGCTTACATCTGGTTTCAGGATTAACCTGAGGCTGGACGTGTGCTGTACTTCGTGGGCTAGGAGTTTGCACCTTGTCCTTTGTCACCTCAGGTTCACGATCCACTACCTTTGGAGGAGAGGAAGAAGAGGTAGTAGGAATCGCAGGTTCATCATATGAAGCACCACTTCGTGTTGTGATCGCCTTAGCATCGCCCCTCGGGTTAGTGATCGTGTTGCTCGGTAAAGTAGTACCTGAGCCCGAGGGTCGATCATTTAAAGACTTCTTGATATCAGAAATCTGGCTGACCAGCAACTTGTTCAATTCTTCTTAGGACTTCATGAATTGTTTCAACAACTCATCAGATGAAGGCCCGGTTGGAACAATGGCTTGATTCGGATTAGGAATATTTTGAGCACGATTGTTCGGATTAGGACCATGGTTGAAATTTCCTTGATTTTGATGATGGAAATTCCCTTGATTCTGGTGATTGTTTCCATGAAAGTTCCCGGGATTGAAATTACCCTGACCTTGGTTCCGGTTAAAGTTTCCTTGATTTTGGTGTTGGAAACCTTGATTTTGGAAACCTTGGTTTTGATTTTGGAAACCTTGGTTTTGATTTTGGAAACCGTGACCCTGATTGAAGTTACCTTGCTTTTGATAACCTTGGTTCACTCTATTTTGATTTTGGCCACGGTTTTGGACATTTTGGTTTTGATTAAAACCGGGAGGTCCAGGATAATGGTGAGGACGATAGTTCGGGTCCATAGGAGGGCGGTATTGATTGCCTCTTTGATTTTGGGACCCGACAACAGCATGAGCTTCATATGGAGTACCATCAGTAGCTGTGCAATTGTAGTAGGCATGCGGCCCACCACAAGTCACACAGACTTCCACTTTTTTAACCTCAGCAGGGGGAGGATGTTGTGGAAATGAAACTTTCTTTGTTTGGGCGAGAACCAAAGCTTGGATCGCTTCAGTGAGCTTGTCAAGCTTAGCATCCGTGCTAGATTGACCCACAGAAGATGAAGTAGAAGGACCCGCATTGATTTGAGAAACAATCGGTTTGCTTCGTGTAGAGCGGACCTTGGACTTGTTTTCTATGATCTGTAAAGCTTCTTTTGTGGTTCTACTTAAGAAATTATCTCCTGCGGAGGCATTGAGAGAATCCTGATCAGCTTAGCTCACGCCATTGTAGAAAGTATCGAGTTGCATCAACTCGGAGAAACCATGATGTGGACACTTGCGAAGTAATTCTTTGAAACAATCCCACGCTTCACCAAAAGATTCATCATATTTCTGCGTGAACTTGATGATTTCCTTCTTAAGACTCGTGGTCTTGGAAGGTGGGAAGAATTCATTCACAAATTTTTTCACAAGATCTTCCCATGTCTCAAAAGATCGTGGAGGTTGTTTTTCAAGCCAAATCCGGGCTTTTCCCTTCAAGGAGAATGGAAAGAGAAGAAGTTTTATTGCTTCACAAGGGACATTCTTGTACTAGATGGTCGAAGTGATTTTATTGAACCATCGAATGTGAGCGTGAGGATCGTCCCTCTCAAAACCGTAGAATTGACTTGAGGTTACAAGATTGAGTAACCCGGTTTTGAGCTCGAAATTATCTGCCACGATGGCTGGAACAACAATGGCATTTCCGTAACCCTCGATGGGTGCTTGGAGAAGCTCACACATGGGGCGGTCTTCCGCCATGGTGACAGTGGGTGTGACAACAATACGGATCTCAGATCCGACTGTTGGTGCAGAACGTCTACGAGGCCTTCGAGGTTTCCGGAAAAGCTCACGTAATGGGCTAGTGGACCTTGAAGAACGAGTGCGCATGCACTAGGGATAAAAACCAATCAAAACAAAATCGAGGAAAATCCACAGTGAACTTAAACCAATAATCACAAGAAAGTGGCTTCTTTAAGAAAGGTACACCATTCACAGGGATACAAAGGCAAGTTTTAAATCTTAGGTTTGGGAACTTATTATGTTCACACCCCCAGTTGGTAGGTGTTCTGTCTTGGTTTGCGACGGTTAGTTTTATGTATTATTATTATTCACAAGAAAAGACGGATGTTTTTGTGTTTTGTGTATGGGTGAAAAACTTTTGGACAATATTTTTGGTATCGTCTCGTAATCTAGAATCGTTTTTCTTTAAGAATCACCTTAAAAGAAAACCGAATCAGAAAACGTTACGATCTGTTTTTTTGTTTTTAATTTTTTTGGTGTTTTAACACTTTAGGAAAAGTGTTAATGACTTTTTTATATTTTGATTTGAAATTTACAAAAGTGGTGGTATTTGTACAGTGATGATGGTGAGATAACACTAATCTCAAAAGACGCTGCAGAAACGCGCACACCTCCCCGGTAGCGGCGCCAATACTTGATTGGCCCTAAACCGTCAACTTATATTGACCAAGGAATGGTCAACAAAGTCAAAGAGCCTAGAGTCAATGCTCTGGGTAATATAAGGTATCACCAAGTCGTTAAATCCCGACAAGGTGTGAATTGTGACTGAGCGTGCTTTGTGATCAGGTGATTATTCACCGAAAAGGTTGGTTATGAGAATTATTTGGAAATTATTAACAGAAATAGCTTAGGAAAGCTAAGTGATGAATTACTGGAACTTAGATTGAGAAGAAATTACTTAAAACCTAAAAACCGTACGTTTGCTGAAAACGCGAACAAACGTACGTGAAATAAAAGTGAATGAAGTGATCTGAAAAGGCTACTGGTATGAAAATGATATTTTTACAAACCTAATGATTAAAGAAAATTGTTGGAAATTTAAAATTAATTTTTACACTATTTTTATAATTACTATTAATTAAATACTAATTTCCTAATTACTTTTAATTAATTAAATTAACCTAAATTACAAATAAATAGGAAATTAACTTAGAAAAATAAAATATAAACTTAGAAAAATCTAAAATACTATAAAACTAATTTTAGAAATGAAAATATATTTTTAAGACTTTTTAATTAATTATTACTAATTATTAACTAATTATTAATTACTTTTTAATTATTTAAATTAACCTAAATTCTAATTAATGTTGAAATTACACTAGAAAATTGAAAATAAAATTTGGAAAAATAAAAAATAACTAAAAACTAATTTTAAAATTTAATTTATATTTTTCTGATTTTCTAATTAATTATTATTAATTATTAACTATTTAATAATTACTAAACACTAATTTAAATTAAGAAAAATACTAAATGATGCAAGAAAAATCTGAAAAAATTACAGAAATTATTTTTATATACCAGAAGCATAGGAAAAATATAAAAATGAAAATTGCTTATTAATAAGCTGAAGAATAAGCCAATTGGCTTAAATAGAAGCTATCACTTCTATTAAGTTTGACTTTTTTGGAATTTTCTTTTTCAAACCTTCTTATTAGATGATATTAAGCAATTTTAATGAAGGAAGTTTGGCTGAGACCAAGTAAATAAGCACTTCAAGTGCTTATTGCCTTGGCAGTTGACTTTCTTTGACCAAAGGGGAGAATAAGCTCAAATGAACTTATGTGGGGTCCACCTTGGTTAATTCTGATTTACTTGAGTTATATGAACAAAGTTTAGCAAGTTTCACTCAAATAAGCTGCTCAAATAATCCAAAACACCACAATAAGCACTTACTTATATTGGTTATGAGACAGAAAATTGGACAACCTTATGAGGCAATTCCAAGTGGGGTTCACAGGGTCCAAGGTCAAACAAAGGGTCAAAACCTCAACCTTGCCAGGAGGGGGGTTGATTGAAACCAAATTGGGTCAGTGGGACCAACTGAGGTGGCCACAATAAGCCACCAAAGGTGGTGGTGTGGCTGGGTCTGCTGGTGCACAGGGCAAGTCCTTGCCCTGCAAGTGACTTTGAGGGGTAGAATTGTCCACAACATAAATTCACAAAAATCAAACAGAAATGAAAATCACTAGTTCTACTTGTAGACTTTAATCACAACAAATTTCAAGGCCTAGAATTAAGCACAAAAATCTAGATAAATCATGCCATTTTTGAGATTTCTGCAAAGTGTAACTTTTGACTTTTTGCAAAACTTTGGTATTTTGACTTTTATGAAACTCAAATCCCTTTTGTTGCTTGAATCTGTTATATTAAGTTATAAAAGGACCAAATTAAGCAAGAACTCAAACTTGTAAAGATATTTGATGGGTTTTGGTCCCAAAAGTCACCACAGTTAACTGTGGTGATGAGTTTTCTTATGATTTTGACTTTTGGTGTATTTGTGACTAAGAAAGTGGTTCCCCTGAGCTTGTATCAATCTCAGTAACTCAATGAGACCACAAGTTCTACTAACAAGCAACAAGCATACCACAAACAAGCTAAAACCAAACACCCTTAACTAGAACTGATTTGAAGTTTTTTGAAGCAAAATGAGATTCCATCCTAGAAAACCACTACCTACTGATTTCTTATGTTCTAATAAGTTATTGTAAGCTTAAAAACACAAGTATTAACTACAAATACTTAAATTTACCAATGAGATCAAAATGACAGTCAATTTAAAGTTTTAAAGTACAACACAGTTACAAACACAACCAACAAAATACAAACCTAAATTACTCTAAACTATGCTAATTGTGCACACACAAAACAAAAATAAGCTGTGATAAGCAGTTCAAGAGAAAAAGAAATGAATGGTACAAGAAACTCACAAAAAGCAATCCAAGCTGCCCACTGAGAACATAGGACCAATTCACTTCCCTATTGCTTACCAATAAGCACTAAACCAAGGGCCATCCTTTATACACCCTGCTCCAAGCTTCTTCTTCCTTTTCACAAATTTTTTTATTTTATTTTTATTTTTACTTATTTTTGACTATTTTTCTTAAACTTAAGTAAATACTATGCCACAAACTTGAAACTTGTTTAAAACAGATATATGAATGTTTGAATGGATGTGCAAACAGTTATATATCACTAATAAGCTTTGAACAATGGATTGAAATTTCTAAGTAAACTTGAAAAATTGCAACTGTAAGTAAACTTAAAACTGATATTTCATTAACTTAAAAATAGATTACAGAGGTACAATTAGATACTACAACAACATAAAACTACATACTACACACTTCTTATGCTCATATTGAGCTACAATATATATAACGAACTAAAAAAAAATCATATCTTCTCCCACATGGCTTCCCTTTGAATTTTTTATGTCCCAGTGGTCTTCACTTTGACCCTTGACCATATCCTCACCATCCAATTGCAATTTGATCAATCCTAGCCCTTGATTGATGTTTTCCCGCCAAAATGAGATAGGGCAAAACTGAGTGGGTTAGGCGAAGGGTATTAATTGTGGTGGTGGGGGTTGGTTTGGTTGGTGATATCATTAATTGTGGGGGGAGGGGGGGCTATGGTGAAAAAGGTGAAGAGGAGGGGGGAGCAGGGTACCTGGTTTTGTGGGATACGGTTGGGGGGAAGAAGGAGGTCAAAGGGGTGGTTTGACCGGGGTGGATTTTTTATATAAAATGGGAAGTGGGCTGGGAGTTTTGGGCCTGGGGTGGTTTTTTGGGTTGGATTTGGTTTTGGTTTGGATATTGGATTTGGTTTTGGTAATAAGAAAAAGGGTCCGGTTTGGTTAAGTATAACACAAGGACCAATTTTGTAATTTTTCAAAACCTGAGGACTGAACTTGTAATTTTCCACATTTGCTACCAAGGACCAATCATGCCACAATTCCAAAGTCCAAGAACCAATTTTGCATTTTTCCAATTTTCAAAATTTCCCAGGGACCTATTTTGCCAAATTTGAAATCTCAGGGGCCAAACATGTAATTTTGGAAAACTTATGACCCAAGTGTAATATTTTGTGATTTTTGACTTTCAAAACCTTGGGTTGACTTTTTCCTTTCAAAATAAATGCATAGGGACTAATTTTGACAAGTTTTGAAAATTTGGGGGACTGAAACTGCCAATATTGCAAACTTTGTATGTTTTTCCTTTGTTTTTGCACATTTTGCATTTAAAACACATAAAACACAATCCCTGGGATAATTTAAGTATTTTGATAACTTTTTGATTGTTTTTGTATGTTTTGGCAGTTTAAATACGACAAAAATGATGAGTGTTTGAGCACTCATTATTGTGCCATGACTGTCTTTAAGAAGATCAATACCATCAAATTCTCAGACGAAGCATGTGTAATTTCTGAAGGCAATCTTCAAGATCGGAATCAAGATATGGACCAACAGAGAACAGATTATGCCCAAGTCCTTCCACGTAGTATACTCAGGAAATTAGCTGTCACCAGAAACATAATCTCCATAACCTATAATAACCCCAAAATGGTAGTTCCCGAATCTAACAGTCCCGATAAACTTATTCACGAAATTCTCGAGCCCTGAGCAATCCCGAATCATAGGTTTAGAGCAGCCTGAGTCCAAATATCAAAGGACGAAATGTACGACCTGCATTTGGAAACAGACGAGAGCAGAAAATTTGGAGTGTTGGATCCCCAATTTGAGTTGGGTTCCAGTTGGTTAGTGCAAACAAGTTCTGGAGCCACTAAGACCTTAGGTGAACTCGTTTCAATGGTGGAAATTTCACTAGTAGATGCAATGGGCCTAGTTAAAGGACATTGGGTCTCCAAATGGAAAGTTCTACCAGTTGGCTTCCATTCCTTAATAGGCACTACTTTAGAGTTAGTTATCCTAGTTAAAGGGCACTATTCTCCTAAAGTGAATTTGCTTCCTATGGGCTTCCATTGATAACCAACATTGGCAAACAGTTTACCTGTTGCTTTCCAAATTTGCTTACTTTGTTTAGCTCTCCAAACTTTCTTAACTGGGGTTTTGTAAAACGACTTCAGAAATTTCTCAACACATTTATCATGATTACTCGAAATTATGCATTCATTACATGTTTTGCAACGTGAATTAGGTTTTGGATTATGACTCATTTTGCTCAAGTTGGACTTAATGTTCCTCATGTGGTCGTCTACTTTCTTTTTAGGAACACTTTTAGCATGTGAAGTCCTATAATTCCTTCTATTTCTCCTTGGTTTAGACTCTCTAGCTTTAGTACTTTTTACTTCTGTAGACGGACTAATGGGAATTTTAGTCTTTTTCATTTCCGGTTGCTGAACATGTTTTGATGTGTTGGGATCTGAAGTTTCCAAGGGTACCACAAAGGTAACATGCTTGTTCTTAGTCATAAATGATGATGCAGTAGACCTATCTCGCATGTTATCAGTCTTAGGACATGTACCAATAGCATATTCTAAGAGTTCCTGAGACCTATTAGTGAGAAAGCAGGCACCTACAATACCATCATCAAGTGGTTTTGCTATCCTATCCTCTTCAATGGTTTCACGAAGCAAGTCAAGGCACTCCTTAAGATGTTTAAGATAGTCTCTATGAACTAACTTATTATTCCTAAGGGGAAGAGGAATATTCACAGCATCAATTACGAACTTCTTACAAGCAAAAACCTTTTGAACAACATTATCACAAGTGATGATTGGCATTTTTCCTTTCACCTGAGTCTTTAGATTCTCAATCTCTTTAAGCAAAGAGGTTATCTTTTCATTGTTTATATCGCGTGTGATCTTAATTGAATCATATAACTCTTTGTAATGTTGTTTAACTTTTGAATTTTCAGCACGAAACCAATCATTTTCATGTTGCAATTTATTGATGGTATCTTGAAATTGAAAATTCTGAGAATCTACAGACAGTGGTTTTTGGGTGCCAATCACATCACTGTTGTTTGACTTCAATTGGGCAATTTGTGCCCTCGACTTTCGAATCGTGTTCGTGTGAGCTTGAATTTTTTCATCCCGTTTGGCTAATTCAAAACATGTATCAAATTCAGGAGCATCCGAAGATGTCTTGGCATTTGAAATTTTGGTTCTTTCTTCTAGATGTTGATACTTTAACTGTAAGTTAAGATTATCAGCTTCTAGTTTTGAGAAATGCCTGACCATGTTATCATGGTTGTCGTTTTGAATTTTTTGATGTAATTTGAAATTCTCCCCCTCAAGCTCAACAACACAATTTTGGAAAACATTCAATGTAACCAACATCTCATGAAATTGACGAGCAGATAATGCAGAGTCGGTGACAGTGTAGAATACATCTTGTGCAATGCAATGAGCAATCAAGTTTTCATTCATAATGAGAACATTTTTCCTGTCAATTTCACTGTACTTGAGATCAATAGCCAATTGTTTGCCCTCACTCTCCACATCTTTAAAAACCTTTTTCATTTGAGTCACATCATCATTAATGGTATTTTTAAGGCCCTCAAAATGTTCTTTGAGAAGATCGAAAAATGGCATGACTTCAGTTAGGTAACACTGTTTAGTTTGCTCAAAACCCCTTTCCCCTTCTGTAATCCCCGTTGGTGTAATTCTTTGTTTACATGTTTTCTCAAAGTCCTTAAACAATTGACCTAGAACATATAACCCAATTAGAGTATTACACTGTGTGGGAAGAGTAAATGGTACAAGGCGCCTAGGTGTATTCAGAGGATAAATAGTTGGGTCAGCAATCCTAAAGATAGTAAGTGTGTTACCCACAATTCTTTCAGCTTTCATTTTCTCTATGTCAATATTCCAAAAAACTTTGTCAGGGAGGATTTTCTTTTGAGGAACAAAAATGGCTGAATGATTGTCATTAGCATAATCATAGTGAAACATAATATTTTTAGCTATGCACAGGGGATCCTTTAATCGCTCAGTAAGTTTTTCCCTAGTTCTATCCTCCGCCTCATCAATCTCGTCATAGGATCTCACATCAGGAGGGGCATGGTTATGCTCAAGCATAGTGTTTGCATCATATAGCGCAGGTTGCACACCTATACCATTTCTAAGGAAATTTGCTTTAGGTTTAGACACATCCTTTTCACTAAATTTGTCACTTAATTTCCTATGATTATGCATCATTTGAGCAGATTGAATGGTTTGGCCTTGCGTGTACAACTTATCTTCCAATTTATTTTTCAACACTTTGAGATTTGAGAAATCATTTAGAAGTTTTGTTTCTTTATCTTTGAAATCGTGTTTGAGTGTGATTAAGCTCTTTTGAATCTCTTGTTTTTGTTTAACAGTTTGATCCAGTTGTTTTTGCAAAGATTGTAACTCCTTTTTCAATGTTTCTCGCTTAAGATTATTTTCAGATATGTAAGCACGCATTTGCCATTCCATGTTCTGCTCACGTTCAGTGAGTTCAAATCTAGCACGTTGTTCGTACATTGCCACCTGATCCTTAAGGATGTTAAGTCTAGTGGTCAAAGAGTCATCAGGGATAAAGGCAGTGTTCTCATACAACAAATAATCATCATTTAGAACAGAAGATGCACAACAAGGTTCAACAACCACTTCGTTGTGTTTCACATGTTGTCCACATGGGTCAACATTGCTATTTCCCATGTCCACAACATCTGAATCGACATCGTTTGTCGGTTGAACTTTGTTAGGAATCTTTTGTTCATCAACCATGTCAAACAGTTCGAGTACCTTAGCACATGACATCTGTTCTTTTGCCGGTCGGATATGTGCTTCCACGTCATGTGTAACAGGAGTCATTGAATTGTTGGTAGTGTCAAGCTTAGCAGTCTCTAATCCTCTGCCTTCGGTGACCATTGACCCAACATCTGACGTTTTATCCGAATCCACAATACCATCACTTGATTGCACCCGACATGCCTTGTTGATGAGCAGTAGAGATGAGAGTTGTACCATATCTTGTTGATGAGCAGTATCCAAGACAGGTGTAGAAAGCCTTTCAGACGAGTCATTAGTAATTCTCTTATCAGCAATGGTGTCATTACATTGCTCTGGAGATGAGTGTTGCCTTTTTACTTGTTGGTGAGAAGTATCCACATCTTGTGTAGAGAACCCTGCTGAAGATTCATTAGTAGTCCTTTCTACAATGACAGTGTCACTTGATTGCTGGAGATGTTCACGTGCCTCAATAAAATCCTTGACATTCCCAGTGAGCTGGAGTAAGGTGTCTCATCGACTTCGAATCCAGTATGATTGGAAAATCGTTTACTCGTCATTTGAGAGTCATAATCATACTCCATTGTGAATCTTGAATCAATGAATGCTTGGAGTTGTTTGAGAATCACACCATACGCTGCAGTGCAGCAGCTTTCAGAGAAATCTGCTCTGTCCATTTGTTGTTGCAGCTGATCCAAGTACAGGGTCATTGTGACAGTGAATGACTCAATGTCATGTCCAGAGAGTGTCACGAATGCACGTCTATATCCTCCAGAGTAACCTGATTGTTCAAAGAGACATTTGATGTGGGAGTGAAGTAATCGAAAGCATTCTGTACAACTTTCAATAATCGACGGTATAGGAGGATAAGTATCGGATCCTGCAGCTCGAATGTCGTCTGAAGGAGTACTTGCCATGGTGGACATAGATATGTTGTTTAGTTGTGATTTGGTTTGGTTGATGCAAGTTGGGCCTCGAAAATTTGGTCTAAAAACTTAAAACCTCAATAACTTCACTCTGGAGCATTTTTCGGCCTCGAAACTTCGCCTAAATTGATAAATCAATTCAGTGTGTCGTTCTCCTCAGTCTCACGGTCGTTTTGACAGGTAATTCGTCCAAAACGGAGTTACGGTTCAAAAGTTATGACCGTTTGAATTTTCGACGTAAAAAGTCAACTTTGGTCAAACTGCAACTTTAGCAAATCACTAGAAGAGGTAAACGCTAGTTGGAGATAATCGCAATCTGAAGGTAAGCACAAACTGGAGTTAATCGCAATCTGAAGGTAAACTCAAGCTGGAGGTAATTGCAATCTGAAAGTAAACTCAAACTGGAGTTAACCGCAGGATGAGTTAACCGCAGAATGAGCTAACCGCAGGATGAGTTAACCGCAGAATGAGTTAACCGCAGAATGAGTTAACCGCAGGATGAGTTAACCGCAGAATGAGCAAACCGCAAACCAGAGTTAACCGCAGAATGAGTTAACCGCAGGATGAGTTAACCGCAGAATGAGCAAACCGCAAACCAGAGTTAACCGCAGAAACTTAACCGCAGCCCACTAGAATCCAAAATAGTCACTATCTTGCGTTTTGTCCTTATACCCAATAAAGTAAACACAAACTAGCTAACCGCAGGAACCAGTAGCTAACCGCAACCAAGAAATAAAACAGTAGAGCTAACCGCAGTCAAGAATAACGGCCCAAAATCATTCCCAACTTCAAATACACGTTTGATGTAGCATAACCAACTGAAAAACTATGTAGTACTAACACCAATGATCACAAAAGTATACCCAAAACGTATCAAATAACACTAGAAAGATCAAACCATGATGTTTTCAAAGAAAACTCTTCTAACTCACAAAAACCACAAAAACCACACCAAATCCGAATATCCAAGGCCTTAAGATGAAACCTGGCTCTGATACCAATTGTAGGATACTCATAATCATAAACATGTATGGTTACTTGTGGTTAGATTGATTCAAGAAGAAGAGATTTTAGAGAGAGAAAGTGGGAGCCTTTTAGAGAGAGAAACAAGATGTGAATATTAGATTAATGAAAGGTCCAACCCTCTCCCTTGGGTGGGAGAGGGTATTTATACTACAATACTTGATGCTCCATGAAACGAGCTGTAGAGTGAGCTGACAGAGGGTAAATACCTGACCCACTCTACGAATACTATTTACATATATTAACTACTAATAAACTACATACTAACTATAATAAGGATAATTCTACGAGCTACGTAATGCTGAGCAATACTTGGGGTGACCGAATCTTTAACTGAATATTCGTATTCCTAACATATTTCAAATAGTTAGTATTGGCATTTTTTTCATTGTTACGTTTATTTGTGTTTTTGTTCGATTTGGTTAAGGCTTTGTATCTGCAAACTAGCACTGCAACATTGCATCTTATCGGCGAAAGATGGGTTCGTATGAAAATTTTCAACGTTCGTGCAGCTCCTAAGATATCAGATGCTATTACTCAAACGGGCAATCCAGTGATCTTTTCCAATGCTCCAGCCAAGGTACTAATTACAGTCCACCGAAATAAGAGACTCATTTTGATAAACCTTCTAACTTGAGCTCATTTATACATATTGTTTATGTTTCCCACCCAAAAGCAATGCAAGTAGCTAGGTTGGTTCATGTTCTGGCTTATATGCTTCGTTATGTAGGAAAAAATGTTTTTATCAAACGAAATAGCCATATTATACAATTATATCATAATTCGATAAATTAATTAATGCACTTATTCATAAATGCTCAATAGGTCATTGATTGAACTTTTTATGCAGGTCAAGATATTAAACATGTTTGCAGCAGCTAGGGCTTCGGGTAAAAACGGTGACAACAACATTTTGAAAAACTTGGTAGGGAACTACAGAACCGGTGGTTGTTATTGAGGTTAGATGAAAAAGATATCCAAATCATGCTTATCTGAAACGAGGGTACGTTGAAAAATAGATTAGAAGTTGTGCAAAATGTGATTAGGGTTTCAGGGGAGAGAAGTAGGAATGACATTGCTATGGCTGTTATTGAGATTAGTCAAGATGAGTTGATGAGGAATCGACCACGTGAGGATCAGGTTTAAGCGGCCAAAATATCATTCATCGAAAGTTGCGGTATATACATGGTTTAGTTTCGATATAGTTGGTACAGGTAATTATATTATAACTTTTTAGATAGGCCAACAACATATATACATGGTTTAGTTTCGATATAGTTGGTAGAGGTAATTATATTCATGAGTTTTTATGTACTCGCTTTGTTGCACATACGATATAGTTACTACCTCATGCTATAATAATGCTTTTTTAAAACGCTACTATTACATGTATGAATGAAAGCCAGATAATGTGCATGTGTCTGGGAACAATTAAAGGAAGTCGCCTACGTTTTGCAGTAATAAATTGCAAATGGATTGTATATCCAGGACTGATAGCCAGCTGCACAAGAAAGGGTTTGTTAATGAGATTGTTGCCTACGACACTCCAAGTGCTGTTTTTGGTTATGTGTCAGTGATGTTTTTGGTTCTGTGTCAGTGATGTTATGCGGGTACTTTCAGTAGCAATGGCTGGTGGTGGGCGCGAAAATGCAAGTTTAATTTTGTTGTGATTATCCGCAATTATAATATGTGTAAGCAAGATTTCCCTACTTATGTTTTACTAATTTAGAGAAACAAATAGCATTATCGTTATGTTTTTCAGTTTAAGTGTCGGTGAAATACAATAACAAATATTTGTTATTTTTTTGTGCAGGTGGAACCTACAAAGAAGAAAGGAAAAAAAACGCCATAATGTTTAAGATAGTATGTAGGTAAGTTTGCAAATCCTAACCTTACACATTAGTTGCTAAATATACATAATGAGAATTTATTATAGATTTTCGGGTTGCGCAGTTTTATTTTTAGTAACTTGGTTTTTCAAAATCATTTGCTAACTTGGTTTTAAATGTTAGGTTTTACAAACTTACCTACATACTATCGTAAGACAACCTAACCTTCAAAATGGGGACGTTGGCAGGTTGTCTTACGATTGTCATTATATATAGACATTCAAGGATGCATATGTCACCGCCTGGCCTGTTATGCTAACTTTTATGTTGGCGTTGTTTTAGGGCCCGCTGACTCCCGTGTGACAAATCCAACAAGACATTCAGCCAACAAAACAAGAGCAGCACCAACGGCAGCCCCAACAACAGGGCCGTCAACTGACCACACTCACACGAGTGCGTGTGCAGGTAATCGTAGAAACCTTTACTATTCGTTTGTGTCTATATTTACATGTTGTTCATGCTTTTTGAATAATAGCTACTCAGCATGATGGCCCCGGATTTGGTGAAAGGAAAACTCACCCGACTTGTACGACTAGTAGATAATCTAAACACGAATTTGCTTAATGACTGTAATACGTTGTTGATCATATACTTATTAAATAACTTACGCTGGTTTCATTTTAGATGCAACTGCCTTGGCTCGAACGAGTAATGCAGTGGACCATGGATCAGTGACAATGCCATCAGCCGAACACCAATGTCAGCTATACATGGTTAACTAACTTGCTACGCCTATATCATTTGGTTGTCCATACCATGATGTGAATTCTCTTTATTTTCTTTTTCCTTAATATACTATACGGGCGATCCAAAATGTTAGTGCAATTAGAGTACAACTTTTTCCTTACAGACTTTTACCTTTGGTTTCATTAACCATTTAGTGATACTGTAATTCATCGTCCATATTCAGAGGCGGTTATCCCATGTCTTATTTTTATTTAATGCCAACTGCATATGTGTTTTAAAACCTTCCTATCTTTTGGGTTGGACTCTTATTTGCCATGCTATGTGACTGTCATCTTAGGCACCGCTGCTTCACACGGTAACCGTCCAACAAGACATGCTGCAGCCACAGATGTACGCCCACGCAGGCAACTGCAGCTACATACGTAGGTTTGCTGCATACAATTAGCTTTTATCATTTTCCTAAAATATTTTGCTTTATGTATTTGCGCATACCTGTTTCTGATCTGCTTTCTTATGTGACATGTAGGACCGCCAAATGAGTCTAGAGCGTTTACACCGTGCAACTGCGTGTGTTCCTGCTGTCAAGCTCACTTTTCCTACCATTTGTACGGTGTTTACACTCCTTTAATATGCACATATTACACAGAGGCCCTAATTTAAACGTTTATAGGTATGTAACAATTACTGTAATATGTACAGTTAGTAGCAGTAAGTTGCACGAACCAGGATGTAACGACCTACACTTTTTGGTAATGAAATGTCACTTTCTAATCATTCATAAAAAAAAAAAAAAAAAAAAAAAAAAAAAAAAAAAAAAACAAAAACAAAACTTGGAGAAATATTAATTGATATCATGAAATCATTTCAGGGTTCGATCTCAATTAGCATGACGTGGCACCAAACAAGCTTTTGCTTCATATGTAGTCATTTGACGTCTAGTCAAAAGGAAGGGGACGGGCTCCGAAGAAATGCTGATGTAATGGAAATCTTGAAAAAAACTTATTTTCCCAGAGTTGAGGAGCAAGAGATGATAAATCTCCCCAAACTATTCTCGAGCATGAGTAAGGCCGCGTTCTTCATTATTTTCAGTTTTGAGTTTATTCATTTTCTTTATGCTGAAAAGGTGTATTTTCTTGAATGTAGTCGAATAATATGGCTTCGTGACTTTTCATGGTATATCAGGTATGTTTCATTTTATGAAGTCAAACAATATTGGGGTTGTTTTCTTTTAAATGGTTGTTGGTTCATGTAGTCATTTGATGTTTTATATCCAACAAATGAAAGTGAATTATATTGTTTTACTAAGAATATGTCTTTTTGGTTAAACAAGTTAGGAGGTTTCGTTTATATATAATGAACTTGGAGGCTTTGTTAGTATTGTTGGGAATTTTCGGCCCGTTGGTAAGTGGTAGCGGGAACAAATGTCAAATTACGTGATTGCATGGAGTATTAGTGTATTACAGTATATGGTATATTAGTATATGGACCTGTAGCAACAGAACTCAATAATGCAGACACTTTCTATGCATTCCATTAATATCGCCATAAGAAACTGTATAACCGGCTGAAATATTTCTGTTGTGCAATGTTTCTGGTGTGCAGCACATGATCGAAGTTAACACTACTGCTATGTAAGGTTACTTTCCTCTGCCTTTTTTTATTTTTTATTTTATTTATTTTTTTTATTTGTGTCTTTTGGTATTACATAGCATATTCGTTTTGTTCATTGCAGTAACAAGCTTTTTAAACCGTTTCTATTACAGATATAAATGAAAGCCATATAATGTGCATCTGTCTAGAAGCGATCAAAAGAAGTCGCCTACATTTTGCAGCGATAAATTGCATATGAATCATGTGTCCAGGCGTGATAGGCACCTGCACAAGAAAGAGTTCATTAATGAAATTGTTGCCTGCGACACACCAAATGTACCTGTTATTAATGCTGATGATGCTGCAACCGCGGCCGCTGCACAGCACGTATCTGAGCAAACGCAGTCCATTTCCTGTGCAACTAATTTTGGATTACATATTCCTGCTATATGTCCAGCTTATTCTCATACAACTGTAACTGCTTAAACATTTTCAGTTATCTATTTTTCAACTGAATTTGGATTACATATTCCTGCGATCTATTTGGCTTACCTAGAATGACCCGAGTAACATGTTTATTTAGTTACATTTATCGCTATCGTTATTGCCTTTTTGTAAAGCATTTTATCTTTATGAAAATCCCCGTGCGATGTTGCCTGTGACAAAGGTCAATTTATTTTTTCAAAGCAGGTTGAAACCCAATAAACTCATACAATGACGCGGTCATATTAAAAAATAACATAGCATTATAATTAAAAATAACAGAAACAAACTACCTATAAATATTAATCACACATAATCGGTGTTACTTAAATTACTAACAATTATTACCAACACAAAGTTTAGTTCTTTGCCATATTTCCGCTTTTTTCTAAATAACATCATTTTCAGCTAATTTCATATTACAACGGCTGCATAGTCTACAATTTTTAAGCAAAATCACCTTTAACGAAAAACAGACCCGCCTTCAACGCGCCGGGCTAGAACCATTAAGTGAAAAAAAAATTAATGCCTTTTTGTAAATCGACTTTTTGCATATAATTGCTTATTAGTTTTAAACATAATATTTTTACCAGTTTGAAAGTATACTATTTCATGTCATTTTAGCCTTGGCGTACCAGATCGTTACATTTTTAGATGCAAACCATTATAAACCAAATACAATGTAAAAACAGAATTGCATTTTAAACAAATTATATACTTCGCCTACCAAATTGCTACATTAATAGATACATAACATTATAAACAAATTTCAGTGAAACAAAAACCCACGCCCGGCCGCAACGCGACCGATATGCCGCCGACCTTGTTAGAAACTATATTGAAATGGAAAAATGTGAAGTCTTGTTAGAATCGAGTCAATTCAGGTCAAGGCTCAAAAAAACATACCTGAACCCGAACTTGTTTAGAATTCGGGTCACTCATGTCGGGTCAAATCGGGTCGGGTCAACTCGGGTTCAGGTTTAGGTCGTTTAAAAATGATACAATTTTGGTTTTCAAACTTGAAATACATAAAGATTAGAAAAAAAAAAAGACAGAAATCAAACTCGGGTCACTCGGGTTGACGCGAACCCGACCTTGTTTAGAACTCGGGTCAATTCGGGTTGACACGATTGACCCGAATATAAATTTGAACCCGATTGACCTGACCCGAATAGCCATATTCGGATTCGGATTCGGGTTTGGGTCAGGTCGGCTTTTATAACACCCCTAGCTATAGTTAGCCTAAAAAACGAGAAGAAAAATTAAAATCTGTAATCTAGACTACATATAAAAGCAAAATGATTAATGTGAAAAAGTAAATATGTGAAATGTTAAAAATTTATATTATGTAAGCAAAAACTTAAAACATCACAATAAAGGAAATGTTGAAATTATAAAAGGAAATGTTGAAATATATGTTTCAAAATGAAAATATTAATACACATAAAAAATCAGGTTGACACGAGACGCTTCAAACCCGACAGACTAACTCGGTTTAATTTGACCTGTTTTTTCGACCCAACCCATTAGGGTGACCATGTTAAAATTGACTCATTTTTTGACCGGAACAGCTCAACCGGTTGAACCACCCGTGTCGAATCGGGGTTGACCTAGTGGTAAGGGATTAGCATTTTAGGACGAAAGTGCCAAGAGGTCTTGGGTTCGAACTCCGAGGAGAAAATTTATCCCCTATTGACAACGGAGGTTTAACTGCGACGACTCCGAGCTATCCAAAAGGGTAGTCGTCTTGGGATTAGTCGGCTCGCAATATCGAGTCGAAAACACATGTATTAAAAAAAATAATAAAAGTAAAATAAAATAAAATAAAATAATAATAAAAGTAAAATAAAATATTATTATTATTATTATTATTATTATTATTATTATTAGTATTATTATTATTATTTATTTTTTATTTTTTTTTGAACGAAATAAACTTAACTATTACTGCATGACTATCACTAGTTTGTGCCTTTTTTTCTTTTCTATGTAGAAAATTCACAAATGATGCTAAAAAGTTGTGGCCTTTCCCAAATGATGCCAAAAATAAATGGGTTTCCCAAAAGAGTCACATGCGAATGTGCTAACGTGCGACTCCACTAAATGTGTGACACTTGTCCCTGGTACATTAATGATTGAATTTTAGCCTTTTAACTTAAATGACTGATATACCCTTATCTTTTATCTCTTTCACTTTAATATTATATATTATTTCTTTACCCATTTCTACCATATCTTTTAACTCACTCTTCCTTTCTCTCTAAAATTCCGTCCATCATATACCACCATATTTACCTACCACTTGAAGTTTTTTCTTTTTTTTTTCTTTAGATCTACAAGTTTTTATTTAGATCTACAACTTTATTTTTGTAGATCTACAAGTATTTGTCACCACCATAAATGGATCTTGCCGCCACCACCATCACCAACCCAGATCCGACACCATCACCACCACTGATCCGCCGTCACCACTACAGATCCGCTGTCACCACCACATATCATCACCATTTGAAGATAGATGGAAACAGACACGAACCATTTGAAGAAGGTCACGAGTCGAGTTAAATAATAATGGTAATAACTTGATTTTTGTGGGGTTTTTTTTTTTTTTTTTATCTTTTGATGATAATCTGATCCTCATTTTTTAGTTATTTGGATCTGGAAAAAAGTTTTGATTTATCTTCATTTTTTTTCCAAGTGTGATGCGAAATTAAAAGTGTTAATCTATTTGTGTTACCGGAGTGAGCAGTTTTGTCACATAAAGTATAAAAAAGAGGCATGGGAGATATCATGAAATTTGTCTTGAAGTCACATATGCTTACTGTAACATTTTGCTTGAGCATTGTTCTATTTATTTTTAATTTTTCTTCTTTGTAATTTTTGTATGGTAGATTTGCAATTTTTGTATCCTTGTAATTTATATGGATTGTTTGAATTAATAGGAGCCGTGTATTTGTTAACTTATGTAATTTATATCATTGGTCTTTTGAGAAAAAAAAGTTGGCCGGAATAAATGGGTGTTGCCGGAATAAATGGTTGTCACCGGCTGTTAATGATAATGACCATGTCGCACATTCGCACATGACCATATCGCACATTCGCACATTACCATGTCGCACATTAAAAAGAGGGGTATTTTGGTATTTTTAATACTCTTGTAATAAGACAAAAAAAGAATATATGGAAAAGACCCACCTACAACTGTACTTTAATATTAAAAAACTGGACAGGTGTCGCACATTCAGTGAGATCGCACATTCACACATGACTCTTTTAGGAAACCCACTTATTTTTTGCATCATTTAGAAAAAGCCTCAACTTTTGGCATCATTTGAGAATTTTCTCTTTTCTAGGTACCAAATTGGTCCCAGGCTAAAGTGATTCTAAATCGCAGGCGGTGCTTTTGAACCTTGAATTCAAACAACCCAAAATCATTGGCAACCGCCGCCGGTGACCTGCAACTACAGATCGGTTGATGTTGTGGAGGTGGTTATGTTTGACAAGGAAAGAGAAGATGATGATTATCTTCATCGTGTTTCATAGAGATATAATAAGATACTATGGATTTTCTTTATAAAAAGGAACAAATTAAGAGAATATAATAATTAGCGGATGGTTGGGTGTATTTAGAGTCACCCTGTCTTCTACTTAATCTGCAAATCATAATCAGACTGAAATTGCTCTAAGGTAAATAAAAATCTCATCTTTTTATATATTTTATTTCTGACCTTAAAGAACTTGGTTCTGAATCAGATTATTACAAAAATTTCATCTTTTATTTCTGATTAGTTTTTATTTGTATTTCAAAAGCTTTCTCCTTTCTTGGTTTTAGTAATAATTAATACACTAATTATTACGTAGTACTAAACAATTGGAACTCCCAGAACTCTAACGCTTATCCTTTTCATGGGTATTTTTGCATGGCATTCATAACCCATGATCTAGAAACACTACTAACGTAGGTTCCATCAGCAATCATTTTTCTTTCCATGTGAAAATTGACAATAATAGCTTCCATTCATATTCTTATCCAAGATGGTTATATTTTCATGACATTCAGCACCCATCTTATTGAATATTAAGAGCACTGAACAGGGAAAACTAGGCCATCAATGACTACATTTCCTTGAACGTTAGAGACACGCCAAAAGACCAAGTTTAGCAACCAACTCCAGGTTTACTACACAAGGTATATCGGATTATTCACATGCAAGGCTTCATCATTATTGCGAGACATCTATTCAGTAACCAAACCTTCCCCACCGTAGAATAAATTATTCAATACATTGGCTTGATCTAAGCAGTCCCATCTTCCATCACTCACTATATCAAGGCCCCAATGTAGAATCCATTTTCTAACCAATATATTCTCTGCAACAATCAAACTTCATAGCTCCCTTTTGTTAGCGGAATTGTGGGTGTAGCCCAATTACATTTAGTATTGTTGTACTTAGGCCCATTAGCATGGCTTATATAGATTCTATTGTAATGCATTCAGTGATATGAAACACATACGCTTTACATGGTATCAGGCTTAAAAGTCGATCCTGTTAAACCCTAACCCTACCGCCGTATAACTCATCCCTCCCAAAACCTACTGCCGTTATTCATCTACCTTCCCATCATCAACATGACTGTTTCCAACTCAACACCACCCCCTACTCTCACCCTCGTTGAAAAGCTATACGCGGTTCACAACATCAATAACTTAGTACCTGTCAAACTCGACCTTGATGAGTTAAACTACTCCTCTTGGTGCTATTTTTTCATCATTCACTGCCAAAACTTTGGTGTCCTAACGCACATACAAGGTACGGCATCAAGCACATCAACATTGCCTCCACCAACTGATGAGTGGGTGACAGCAGATTCCATTGTCAAATCTTGGATCTTCCTCACCCTTTCACCCACTCTTCAACGCAGGCTAATCAAAGCAAACCCTAAAACAGCTAAAGATGCTTGGGACCAAGTTGAAGCAATATTTCAAGAGAACAAACGCACACGAACAATTGCCTTAAAAGGTAAACTACGTGTGATCCAAATGGGTGATCAAACAGCTGATGCATACTTCTCAAAAATCGAGTCTATCACAACCCTTCTCAACAACCTTGGCTCGACTATGTCGGATGATGATGTTGTCACTTATGCTATAAATGGCTTAAGTGACAAATTCGCCAACCTTGCCACCGTAATAGCTCACAAAGATCCCTTTCCTGATCTCGCGACCATGTGGTCCATGGTAACAACCGAAGAGATGAGACTTAAATCAAAACCGCAACCCTTTTGCACCAACACAACCTCCTCGGCACCTCAAGTCCTTCTTGCCGAGAATACTCCATCTCGGGGTCAAGACTCTCGTAACTCGTGTGACACACGATCAAATGGGAATACGCGTGAAGTGTGTCGTAATTTCAACAGAGGGTTCTGTCGCTGGGGAAACGAATGTAGGTTTTTGCATGGAACCTCTCGTGGGACTAATACTTCTGGAACGAATGGTAACTCAAGGACTGGTCACAACTACTCTCGTGGGTCCAACAATCACAACTCAGTATATGGTAATTCGTTTGGTACATTAAATGGTCAAAACCCATTACTTGCATTACTACAGGCTCAAACCATCCTGGCTCAATATGGGTTATCTAATCCATTAGGGCAACCTTGTTACTTACCTGCTACTACACAACAATCACAGTTGGGCCCCAGGCCCACTCCACCGGGTTTTGGGCTTTCTTTGGGCCAACAGTCCACCACTTATCCGCTTGGTACTCCACAACAGCCTCAACAATTAACACCACAACAAGCATTACTCGCTCAGGCGGTCTATGGTTCGGGTTCCCAACCTTCACCACCTGGTCAGGAAACGCTTCTCCCTCAAGCTTTCAACACCATGACACTTCAAGACCCGACCAATGCTAATTGAAATGTGGATACTGGTGCGTCCTCTCATCTTAATGCATGTGTTAATAATCTTAGTACTGTTTTTAATTCTCGCATTTATCCATCTGTCTTTATTGGTGATGGGAATTCTATTCCCGTCACCAACACGGGCCATAGCACTTTGACCACCCCTCATAGAACTTTACATTTAAATAACGTACTCATTACCCCTAATATTGTCAAAAATTTAATCTCCGTTCGTAAGTTTGTTCGTGATAATAAATGTACCATTGAATTTGATGAGTTCGGTTTTTCTGTGAAGGACTATTGGACCCGCAAAATCCTCCTCCGATGTGATAGCACCGGGGATCTCTATCTTGTCACCACTTCAACTTCTCCTCAAGCCTTTCTTGTCAGTCATCACACGTGGCACCAACGACTTGGACATCCAGGAAGTGACGTGTTGCGTTCTTTAGTTTCTCGTAATTTCATTTCTTGTAATAAGACTAAGTCTCCCGTGTTATGTCATGCGTGTCAGCTTGGCAAACACGTGCGGCTTCCTTTTTAACCTTCTGAAACTATTGTTGCGTCTCCTTTTGATATTATTCATTCCGACTTATGGACTTCTCCACTTGCGAGTATTACAGGGATTAAATACTATGTTTTGTTTTTAGATCATTTTTCACATTATTTATGGGTGTATCCTTTACGTACCAAGTCAGATATGTTATCCAAATTTGTTCATTTTCGTGCTTTTGTTAAGAACCAATTTAATTGTGATATCAAATCTTTGCAATGTGATCATGGGGGTGAATTTGACAACAATGCCCTACACCAGTTATTTGCGTCCAATGGCATTACCGTTCGCTACTCTTGTCCACGAACATCTCTACAAAATGGTAAGTCTGAGCGAATGATACATACCATTAACAACCTTATCCGAACCCTTTTATTTCAAGCACACTTACCACCCACATTTTGGGTTGAAGCCCTTCATATGGCAACCTATCTCTTAAACATCTTGCCCTCCACCGCAATAAATAATGAAATACCCCACAGTCGCCTTTATAAAACTACACCAAATTATACGGATCTTCGTGTCTTTGGTTGTCTTTGCTACCCTCACATAGATACCAACAACAAACTTGAAGCTCGTGCAACACCATCCATTTTTCTTGGATATCCTACAAACCATCGTGGGTATAGATGTCTTGACCTACACATCAACAAAATTATCATATCCCGTCATGTGACCTTTGATGAGACCATATTTCCTTATGGTTCTATGACACCTAATTTACCACCATCTTACACGTTCCTTGACACGTCCCCAAACCTTATCCAACAAAAATTAATGACCAAGTCATTTCCCTCACCCACAAACCCTATCACTCCCCACTCCCCCGTCTCCACTCCTGACCCAACGACACCAGCCCCAACCCAACATACACTCACCAGCCCATCGCCTACTCTTCACCCCAATCCTCCTCCTATCCCGCATACGTCCCAACAACCATCTCCAACCAACACTTTTCCACAAACCAATGCCCCACCGACCCAACCCCCCAATCCCAATCCCGTGTCGACTCACCCCATGGTCACTCGCTTTCGTGTTGGTTCTAACCGTCCTACTCAACGTTTCACCTTTCATGTGTCAACCGTGTCACCACTTCCCAAGTCATACACCCATGCCTTTAAAGACCTAAACTGGTTTCGTGCTATGTTAGATGAATATAATGCATTAATTAAAAATAATACTTGGATTCTTGTGCCGCGACCACTGGACGCGAACATTGTTCGTTCTATATGGCTTTTTCGGCACAAACATAATGCAGATGGTAGTCTTAGTCGCTACAAGGCTCGTCTTGTGGCGAATGGCAGTACACAACTTGCAGGTATTGATGTTCATGAGACCTTTAGCCCGGTTGTCAAACCGGCTACTATACGTACAGTTCTGAGCCTTGCTATTTCTCGACATTGGTCTGTTCATCAGCTTGATGTCAAGAATGCATTTCTCCATGGTTCTTTATCCGAGACTGTTTATATGCATCAGCCTCCTGGCTTTCGGGATCCTCGATATCCCGATCATGTTTGTCTTTTGCAGAGATCATTATATGGGCTTAAACAGGCCCCTCGGGCTTGGTTTCAACGGTTTGCTTCGTTTGCTGCCCGAATTGGCTTTCATCATAGTCGATGTGACTCATCATTGTTTATCTATAGACAGGGGATTGACATAGCTTACTTACTATTATATGTGGATGATATTGTGTTGACGGCCTCCTCACCGGCTTTCTTGCAACGTCTTATTGCTTCTCTTCATGCAGAGTTTTCCATGACTGATTTAGGACCACTTAATTATTTTTTGGGTGTATTTGTGACTCGCAATACTTCTGGGATGTTTCTCTCCCAACAGAAATATGCTACTGAGGTGTTAGAGCGTGCTCATATGCTTACTTGTAATCCATGTCGAACTCCTGTAGACACGGATTCCAAGCTTGCTGCAGATGGTGACCCAATTTCTGATCCTACATTATATCGTAGTCTTGCAGGTGCCTTGCAGTATCTCACATTTACCAGGCCGGATATTTCATATGTTGTTCAACAGGTTTGTCTTTTCATGCATGATCCTCGTGAGCCGCATTTTTCTGCTCTCAAGCGGATTTTACGCTACATTTGGGGTACTCTTGATTATGGTCTACAACTTTATTCTTCCACCACCTCTTCGCTTGTTGCATATTCAGATGCCGATTGGGCAGGTTGCCCTACTACACGCAGGTCGACTTCAGGTTATTGTGTTTTTCTGGGTAATAATCTTTTATCCTGGTCATCTAAGCGTCAATTTAAGCTTTCTCGATCTAGTGCTGAAGCTGAGTATCGTGGAGTTGCAAATGCAGTTGCTGAGACTTGCTGGTTACGCAATCTGTTGCGTGAACTTTATACACCACTTTCGACTGCTACGATCGTTTATTGTGATATTGTAAGTGCTGTCTATCTTTCCTCTAATCCCGTGCAGCATCAACGCACGAAACACATAGAAATTGACATTCACTTTCTTCGTGATTTGGTGGCTACTGGCTCCGTCAGTGTTCTTCATGTTCCGTCTCGATATCAGTATGCAGACATTTTCACCAAAGGCTTACCTACTGCTCTGTTTAATGAGTTTCGCTCCAGCTTGAGTATTCGTTCCTCTCCCGCTCAAACTGCGGGGGGCTGTTAGCGGAATTGTGGGTGTAGCCCAATTACATTTAGTATTGTTGTACTTAGGCCCATTAGCATGGCTTATATAGATTCTATTGTAATGCATTCAATGATATGAAACACATACGCTTTACACCCTTATTTATACCATGATTACCATGTTCTTCAGTATCTTAGCTTAGTGATTACAATCCTCTTTAGATGCATTTCATCATGTTTTCATATTTAAACTTTTAACCTTTCATAAATATGTAATACACTCAATCTTTAATATGACTTGCAATACATTATAGCAGGATACTCTGATCTTGTGATAAAAAACATACATAGGGTTGGGCCCACTGATTTGGAACTATATACAGTTATACACAAACTAGTAAGGCCTTGAAAGGTTTTGGTGAAGCCGTTCTTTATCTTTAGTGAGTGAAATTAAGTTTCTTGATAACTCTGTGCGGTTATATTATGGGATTCCATAAATACAATGATGGACATGATAAATATTCATTTAGGTTTATTTTGATTGTCAGAATTAGATTATTATTGTGTTTCTGCTTTTACAATGTATTATTATTAATCTTATTGTTTTCTTGGAAAATTATCATAGATGCCACCTTATCTAGGTGAAGATCTTGTTGGCGAGATTTTTGAGAGATTACCATCTAAATCCCTCATGCGATTTAGATGTCTCTCCAAATCATGGTACTCTCGTATTGCTAGCCCCGATTTCATTCGCAGGCACCGTCTTCGATCTTCGCAAAAAGTCCTCATTAGACACTTGGAAACTTCTTCGCCAGATGTCCTCATTAGCCATAAAAAATATCAAGGGAGAGATGATGTTATAGACTTGTATGGGTTGCATTCAGTAGACCGATTTCCGTTGTATCCTGGACCTAAATACTTTGACACATCATCAACCAAATTCCCATGCAATCATCCAAAAGTTGTCAACTCATGTAATGGAATTTTCTGTCTACGTGATTATAAAGTTGGTATTAGCCTATGGAACCCTTCAATCAGGCGCAAATTAACTTTACCCAATCAACCTTTTATTGGTGACAATGGTAACAGACCTCGTCTCACAGCTGGTGTGGGTTTTGATCCAATCTACAATGATTACAAGATTGTGAGAATATGTTACTTCGATTTTCAGGAAATTGAAGAAAGCTCAATGGTTTACTCTATGAAGACACGCACGTGGTCTTCGATTGCTTCCCCTGCTACTACGTTTGATCATGTGAATTCACGGGCTTGTTTTATCAATGGGGTCTTGCATTGGCTCGCTTTTCGTTGTATGTCTGACTCACTCGAACATCATATAATGACATTCAATCTGAGTACTCATGTTTTTGGCAAGATTATGTTGCAAAATCCTAATTGGATAACTAGAAAAATTGCAATCATCGATGGTTTTCTTAGTGTGCTTGCTTATGAAAAAGAAGACACTTGTTGCATCTTGGTGATGAAAGAGTATGGGAATGTAGCATCTTGGGATGTGCTTCTTAGAATGAAATGTGGAACAGGTGATGGAGAAATAAGAAGAGTTATGCAACTGAACAACACTGGATATTTCTTGATTACCAATTTTGGTGGTGGGTTAGAAGTTTATAATCCTAAGACCGAGGTGCGTTTTGCTTTATTTGAAACCAAATTCTACAAAGTTATTTCTGAAACGTGTCTTGAATGCCTTGCTTTGTTAGATAGTGGTGAGGTTGTATCATAGCTTTTGTTCTGCAACTGACCACCAATTGCTGGTATCTATTATACAAGTCAGAAGTTCAACGACCACTTTAGTCGGTTTGGCTCAGGCCTTCAGGTCTAGATTTCTTCACTTGGTGCCGGTTTTATATTTTCCTGCAAGCATAAGGATTTTGGTTTTTATTTTGTTCTTATTATCATAAATTGGGTGGTGAAATTTTTAATCATGTGGTATTTTAGCTATTTAATATATGTTATTTGTGTCGACTGTTTTTAGCGTTTTATCTATTTGTCTATCTAAGTTATTAAATTTTACAACCATCCTTTAGACTGGGTGTAGTTTAAAAAAAAAAACTACTAAACTAAAGAGGCAAACAAAGTTTAAAGAGGCAGGGACTTAAACATGGTTGTTAATTATATTTTGGAGGTGTTTGGTTAAGCTTGTGTATTTTCTAAAAGTACACAATCAAGTTAGCTTATCTTCCCAAAGAAAACCTGGAAATCGTTCACAACAAGCTTATTCAAACACCTTAAGGTGCTTAATATAGCTTTTCGAAAATAGAAAAAGCTACCATATATGCACTTAAAATAAGCTTTCGCTCAAACACCCCCATTAAATAGAACTCAGTTCGAGCACTATTCATCTACAGGTTGGAATAAATCTAAAAGTTGGTTAACCTGCTATCTTGGTTTAGGATCATGAAAACACCAAGCCACAAATATAGATTACTATGAAGTTTTATGAGTACTGGTCCAACGTTATCATCCATTCTTCACAAGGATGTTTTATGATGTATGCACAAAACCCACACACAGTTACCTATTTAGCAAAGATACACGAAATTCAATTTTTTTTTCTCTAAAAAATGTCATTCATAGGAAGCCATTTTTTAACTTGTATATGTTGCTGCAAAGCAAGGTGCACCTCCACTTGATACCTGCAAGACATATTCAAAGTCTTAGAATGATTCAAAGCTTTGTTTAAGACGTTTGACAATAACACAAGATGTAGATACCAAACATATGATAAAATAAGAAAGCCAAAAACAAACAGCAACTTCACCATCACAGCATCCTATTCAAAGTAATGGAAGTAACAAACACCAATTACCTTGAGTCAGAATTAAGCTGCAGCCCTCAATTCAAGGATGTACTCCTTGATACGAACAACATCATTGTCTTGAAGTGGCTTCTCCACGAACTCCTTAGCCCCCTCCTTGAGACAGCTGTGTGTAACAAAAGCAAGAGTTAAAACATATGCAATATCAAACACAATAAGAGACTTTAGTCTTGAAACTTGAACAACAGTTTTAAATTGCACAAGACATATTTCACCTCTTCTAAGAACATCGAACAAATTGATAGTGAACCATACCTTTCACCACGTTCAGATCCACCTTCAGCTGACATAATCACAAAAGGGACCTCCTTCCACCTTGGTGAGTTCTACAGGATGTATTACACAGAGTTACCAATCTTGGCAGTCAATTATGCATGTGTGTACATATCTACAATCTTGGTGTTATATATGATAGCAAATAAAAGCGTTTCGTATTGCTTTCGGTTAATTAGCCCATTCAACAAATAGGCATCCATGCAACAATCAGAAAAACAGAATACAAGATAAAGCTTTGGTTAGCCCATCCACTAAACAAGGCTACATAAACATATCGGTTTGCAGCAAAGAAAAACAACTTGAGGAACGAGTAGATCCATGAACCTTTTTAAAATAACTAAGAATGGCAATCACATGACACGACGCGCCCTGAAACAAGTAGATCCATGAACCCTTTTTAAAATAACTAAGAATGGCAATCACATGACATGACAGGACGCGCCCTGAAACGATAGCTAGATCAAGTCAGGTAAAAAGTTTTAACGAATCACAGAGATGCAACATGGATTGAATGGTCTTTTGATGATGTAAATGTTTTGTAACACATGTAATATTGAGACAGAATTAGTTGCAGCCATTCAAACTATTATTAAAATAATCAAGCAAGTGAAGCTAAAGTAAACATTACAACTAGCAACAAGATATATGTAATCAGTGGGAGATCTACTTTTAGTTAAATGCAAAGATGTAGTGTTCATGGCAGCTTTGGAAAGCAGCATTGACCGAACATTATGGAGTAATTACAAAGAAAACAAAACATGGTTCGGATGGACAGGACATAACTAAAACACTTTAACTTGATAGATCTCTTTTTCCTTAATCAAGGACACATTAAGAAACAATTAACAAATCAGAGACAAACAAACTTAATGCACCATGAAGCAAATGGATCAGTTTGCACGTATCCGCTCCACACGAACTTCCAAAAAAATAGCAGCTACTGATCATTATCACTAGAAGAAAAGCAATTATTATTATTATTATTATTATTATTATTATTATTATTTTATTTATTTATTTTTTTTAACACACACATTCAACCAGCCGGTTTTTTACATGTTCTTAACACAGACATAGATAGCTCAGCAGTAATCAGTACCTTAAAACTGACGACTTGCGTTTTTGGAGTGGCGAGTCCTAGAAAAATGGTGTTTTTTGATAATTTTGTAACGAAATCTTTTACTTGGATTTCTGCCGGTTTTGATGTGACACAAACAAGTTTAAACGATTACGTGAGGCATAATCACTACATGTACAGTAAAGTAGAGTGACACTGACGGCTTTCGTGGAAGAGAAACTAAAGTTTAAACCAGCTAAACAATGTAACTAAAAGGCAATAATAATCATACAGGGAGCAGGAATAACACACCAGCGGTCTTGAAAAACGAAATGTTTAAGGCAGTGGCATGTAAAACAGGAAAGACCATGTTTGAAATGCAAACAATCAGAAACCCTGAGACATAACAGAACAAAAAAATGCAGGTATGTTTATAAAGAAAGAACTGCACAGGAGAAGGTTAAAAGAACATATTGTTTGGAGCAGAAGAAACCAATAATGGATTAAGTGCCCTTTTTGAAACAGCTAAGTAGAGAAGCCACATGACATGACACACGGCATTGAACCAATAGATCTAGTGAAGTGTAAAGGTTAGAACCAATAACAGGGACACGACAAGCATTGAACCTTGTTGTATATGTTTTGAAAAGCATGTGTTGCAGCCTGTGAATTAAGTATTAAGAGCAAGTGTACTTTTAGTTGGATGGAAAGATGTAACGTTGATGAAGCAACATTTGACCGGGACAGTATGAAGTAGCTACAGAGAAAACAGGAGACTAAAACACTTTTGAGACATGAAAAGGGGACTGACAAAGAAGAAGAAATAAAGCATTCCGTTGTTAAAATAATAACAGCTTAGCTATCATAACCGGATAACAAAAATCAAGAGAGTGAAATACACTAAATAACAAGCACCGCGGCACGCGAATAAGCTAACTACTCAAAACAGTTATTCCAGCTTCGTCATGATTTCGGGAATAAGCTTAATAAACACATAACGATAAAGCAATCATCATCATCGTGTAAAAGGAACTAGCAACAACAGCTACGCTGCTACGGTACTGGTCAGTATTATTACGGTGCTACTACTACTTGTAGGGGTGGAAACGAGCCGAGCCGTTCGTGAAAAACTCGGGATCGGATCGGCAAAAAGCTCGAACGAGCCGAGCGTAAACGAGCTCGAGCCCGAGCTCTATACAAAAAGTTCGTTTAGGCTCGCGAGCCTAAACGAGCCCTAGAAATATGTACGTATATATATTTTCTATACGTATAACCGTGTAGCTCGTGCTAGTGACTAAAATGAAGAGACATAGTAACAACAACAGCACAAAACAATGACTAAATAACAAATTAGACCGAAGCAAACAAACTTGATAATGACAATCGGCTCGGCGTACTACAGTAGTATTTTATATTAACAATAATAATGAGAGATACGGACAAACAAAACTAAACAACACATATATGTCATAATAATAATCAGCATAGTTTCAGGGGTGGAGCTATGCGCTGGCCACCTGTGGCACATGCCACACATGGATCGGCCATGTGAAAACTTGATGAAGAAGACCAAGTTTGTCAAGTGAAAATTAATTCCGGCGAAAGTCACCGGACTTGTGAAGAAGACAGTTTTGTCAAGAAAATGGTATGATTATGATATGCATTTAATGATGAAAGAGAATGATAGCAATAAGTATGTTGGGGGCCGCAGAGTATAAAAAGTTAAAAACTTTATGGTTTTGAAAAACTCCTTTATATTTGTCTGTATTTTATCTTTATTATAACAATTCTCTCTTTCAATAACTTAGATAAATTCAGTTTATGCATTTTCCAATTATATTTTTTGAAATTGTTTTTTCTCTCTTATTTTGCAAAAAAGTTAATAATTATGAAAATGTAGTAGATGTCAAGTTTTCAAAAGATTTGTTTTACCATGTTTATGTAGTAGATACTAAGTTCTCAAAAGATTCGTTTACTATATTTAGATAACCCGGGTTCAAAAAACTAAAATAGACACACACACACACAAAAAAAACCAAAAAAAAAAAAAAAAAAAAAAAAAAAAAAACAATCGGTATACACCAATTAATGGGCAACTATAATTAAGAACTACAGGCGAAAAGAAATGAGCGAAAAATCATGCCACACACGGATTAAAAACTTGGATCCGCCACTGCATAGTTTACAATGAACATACCTTAACTTTCACGAGCAGCTCAAGTCCAGTCATAAATGGCGGCATGTTGAAGTCGCTGACGATGAGATCTGGCTTCACGTCCTAAATTAAAATCAGAAGATTCAAAACTTAATTTAATTAATTTTGACTTCAATTCGATCAAACTATATTTTTCCCGCCAAATTTTGAGATCTTACCTCAGGCACGGCGGACTTCTGTTCATCGAGACCTAAAGCTGTTGCGGCTTCGTCGCTGTTTTTGTAACTAGTAACTACAACAACAACAACATTCATTCAATCATATTTAAAAATATCGAAACCCTAACAAAAACTGAAAATCGATAACGTTACCTGCGAAGCCATGTTTCTGGAAGAGCAATGTGACGAGGATACGGACCAAAGTCGTGTCTTCCACGATCATTACGTTCAGAGCAGGATTCGACATTTCGTGTGTGAGTGTGTGTATTTTTTGAATTTGAATGAAAGTTGAAATTTGTTTTTGTTTGTTCCTAAGCTATATTTATACTCCGTTCCCTTTCTCACCTTTAATAATGGCACGTGATATCTACACATATATATTTACTTCATACACATAAAATATAGTGGGAGGAGTGTGGGACCATTAATAACTTAAATTAATTATTGTCCTTTAGAAAACCACCCTCATTGGATAAACCAAACTTTAGAAGTACATCAGCACGAAATTAATAATCACTAAACTGCAACCATCTGCCTAACCGATAACCAGATATCAAATAACATGGCAAACCACAACCTAACTCATGCATATCCTCAACTATTTAACTCTAATAACCAAACAATACCATCGTTCCATATGCTACACACCTCAACCAATCAACATCTACCACAAATAAAGGACATTATTTTTTGAAAATACCGATGAATCTACCTCGTTAAATTATAAATTAATGTAACTCCACTTGAGGTGTTGTTTCAACGTATAGATAGTAATATACCAAGTACCAAAAGAAGAAAAAAATAAATAAATAGAATGTACATTTTCCTCTTGGTTTGTAATCGATGACCATCTATAACGTTATGTTAGTTGATTTTATATACTTGTTAAAGTTCACAATAAAAACTAGGTGTTAGCCAATCAATTTCAAGGCTAAAAATTAGTTATCTCCTAAACAACTAGTCACATTTTTCTTAGTTTTCCTTAAACTAGCTAAATTCCTGCTAACATGTAAAAATTCGTTCATTTGCAGATATACAATATTTAAGGTGACTTTATTCCTACTGTGTTATTCCATTACCAAAATATTTTAGTTTCACTGACAAAAAAATAAAAATAAAAAATAAAATAAAAATAAATAAATAAATAAATAAAAATTACTAAAGAGGCAAACGGAGGTTAAAGGGGCAAACAGAGGTTAAAGGGGCAGGGACTCAAACATTCATGGGTGTTTTAATTTGGGGTTTTTGGTTAAGCTTGCGTATTCTCAAAAAGGACACAATTCAATTAGCTTATTTTCCCAAAAAAGAACCCAGAAATCGTTCAAAACAAGCTTATTCAAACACCTTAAGGTGCTTAATATTGCTTTTCCTAGATAGAATAAGCTATCATATATGCACTTAAAATAAGCTTGCACTCAAACACCCCCATTAAATAGAACTCAATTCGAGCATCATTCATCTACAGGTAAGGAGTAATTCTAAAAGTTGGTTAACCTGCTATCTTGGTTTAGGATCATAAAAACACCAAGCCATAAAGATAGATGACTATGAAGTGGTATGATTACTGTTCAAATGATATGAGTTGGATGGTTAGAGCCGTTAGTGCGCGTGAGGTGCACGCGTGGAGTTTTTATACTCTGCATGTGAGGTACACGTGAACTCTCACAACAGCCTCATCCTCCACTCCTTACTTTAAATACCGCTTCAGTCCATTCATTCAGTCAGTTTTGTTATTCTTTCCTCTCAATTGTAATCCTCTCTGTAAATGAATCATAGCCTTTTTAAGCTTGATCAATCATAAATGGAGTAATAAGGTTCAATTCATATTCTAGCCATTGCTGAGTAAGGGTTTTTAGGGTTTTGTACTTCATTAATCCCATAACCTGTTGTCGTTGTTCATAATGGAAGTCGGTTAGACATTGATTGGTGCTTAAACTCATGCCTTAATTCTTTAAGGTGATCGATTTGAAGGTTAACGTTGACCTTCTTGTTACTGTGCTGCTGCGACTTTTTTTTTATTTGTTTAGGTTATGGAATCTGATAATAAAGGGGCTGCTATTGATGCAAACGCATCTGGTTTTGAAGAATTTGGATCTGAGATGAATTGCAATGATGTGGAAGAGGCTGCGTGGTCTGGTGGTTTACCTATGGCTGAAGATAACAATGCTTATGTTGATTTATCAAAGGTGACTATGAGGAAACATAAGAAGTCTCGACCTAAGGATGTTACAGGTGTGGCGACACAGCCTATAGCTGATAATTCTTATGATACATCTCCTCATTTTCAGGTTGATTCTATCAAAAGCAAACATGATTTCATTAAAGTGGTGTTTGGTGTCTCGCTGAAATCAACCTTGGATATTGATTTATTCCTTAAGGAGCTTGAAGCTAGTAAATATCCAATATGGTTTAATTTGGATAGTGATACTCGTTCAAAGGTGCATGAAGCTATGAATGGTTTGCTTGAGGTTTGTGAGATGAATACTAATGCAACAAATTCTAATTCTGATGAGAGTATCAAAGATACAACACCCAATGTTGTAAATGTGGATGCGAATACAAAGGATAAATCTATTCCTAATTCTACTTTTCGTCCTTTGGTTGCTGATTCAGTTTGTGAAGGAGTTAACGTTTCTACTCCATGTAGTGTGGTTGAAAAGGTTAGTGCACGTCTTGAACATACCCTATATGGCTACTTTTTTGGTAATAGAATGGCGTTTCCAGTGGTTGAGCACTATGTTAAAAATAATTGGGCTAAATATGGTTTGAAAAAGATTATGATGAATGAAAAAGGCTTTTTCTTTTTTAAATTCGATACTCAGTCTAGTTTACAAGCAGTTTTGGAAGGTGGCCCTTGGATGATACGAAAATCGCCGATCATTCTTAAGAAATGGTCAATTGATACTAGGTTGTGTAAGGAAGAGCTGACTCGTATTCCAGTATGGGTTAAATTACATGATGTACCTATTCAAGTGTTTGAAGAGGATGGTATTAGCTTAATTGCTTCATTTATTGGCAAGCCTATTATGCTTGATTCGTATACGAGCTCTATGTGTAAGGATTCTTGGGGTAGGAGTAGTTTTGCTCGATGCTTAATTGAGGTTAGTTCAGAGGCTGAACTCGTTGAGGTTGTTACTATTGGTGTGCCTTCTCTTATAGGGGATGGTTTTACTAAAGATATTATTCGAGGTGAGTATGAATGGAAGCCTCCCAGGTGTACATTATGCAAGATTTTTGGCCATATCCATGATAATTGCCCTAATAAAGTGGTCAATCATCCTGTTGCTACTACTTCAAATGTTGCTAATCCTCCTCCTGTGACTGCCAATGATGGTTTCCAAATGGTGAGTCATAAGAAGAACAAAGGTAAAGCCCAGTCTGCTAAAGGTAGTCATTTTGCTAGTACTTTTGTCAAACAGAATTTAAGGTATGAGCCAAAGAAAACTACTAGTGAACCAAAGAAGGGAGCTGATACTCGGCTTAATGTGCATTCAACGTCGTCTAAGTTGAAGCCTACTGGCTCTACTTCTAAGGAAGGTATTGTTACTATATCTAATTCTTATGCTGCATTGGTGAACGATGATGAAGAAGATGGAGAACATGTCACACATGCGAATGAAGATTTGGCTAATCCAAATACTGGTGGAAGTTCATCTTTTACGGTAGCTGCTGGTTAGTTTGTTTGTGTTATTTCTTGAGTTGTAAGTGCTTATGGCATCTCATAAGCACTAGTTATTTTCAAGCTTCTTAGCTGACTACATTGTTATGTAAGCTTTACGCTTATGTAACGGGCTGAGATATGGGATTTCACCCATATCCTTTGTACTTAAACGTTTTTGGTTTAATATATTTACCAGGGTGCAGGATTACTCCCCTTTACCCAAAAATCTTTTACTCAAGTTCTTATACCATTTCTTAATTGAAATCTATAAGTGCATATCAATTGGTATCAAGAGCCTCTTTCTTGGCGAATTCCGTCATCTTTTCCGATCAATTTTCCGGTGAGTTGTTAATTTTCCGGTGGAGTTTGTTATTTTTCTGGCAAACTGTTTTTCTTTCATTTTTGGCAGTTAAAACGATTCTAATCTTCATTTTTCGCTGTTCTTGATTGTTCCAAAGCGTTAAACTGTTTAATTAAGTTTTCTTTGATTCTAATTGATCAAGAACTGTGTGTAGGTGAAGGTTGACTGTTTGATTCAATTGGCTGCTTCTTGGAGCACTGATAAAGTGTCACAAGAAACAGTTAGTTTAGATGGTGACAACAAGAACTGCTACTTCTGGAAATAGCACCACAGAAATGGAGTCTGATCTAAGGGAATTGGTTATGAATTTGCAAGACACAGTTAACCAATTGGCCCAAACTATTCAGACAATGTCAACCAATTTTGAAAATGTTAATGTCACTTAAGGGTATTTGACCACTGAAGTACAAAAGATAAGGAATGGTGAAGGTAGTAGTAGAGGAATGTACACAAGAATGACCAAATTAGAGTTTCCCAAGTTTTCAGGAGAAGATGTTAAAGGGTGGTTGTTCAGATGCCAACAGTTCTTTAAAGTGGATAATGTAGAAGATGAAGAAAAGGTGTGGCTTGTTTCAATCCACTTATATGACAAGGCTTTGGCATGGCATAGGCAGTTTGTGAAAATTCATGGCGAAACAGTGATTTGGGAGTTTTATGAAGCAGAGATTTATAGGAGATTTGGAACTTGTTATGAAGATCCCATAGAAGAAATCAAGAATTTGAAGCAGACTGGTACAGTGCCTGAGTATCAACACAATTTTGAAACATTGCTGAGTAGAGTGGAGTTGAGTAAGCAGTATGCCATTAGTTTCTTCATTGCTGGATTACAACAAGAAATTAGGTTGGTGGTCAAGATGTTCAAACCAAAAAGTCTATATGATTCCTATCACCTAGCAAGAATGCAATAGGCTGCAATGGCTGTCATCAACAAGAAGTATACTCCAATTTTACCCATTCTTAAACAACCTGTTGCCAATACTTATGCTAATAAAAATACCACTTATGGCACAAAACCACAAACTCATTTGGCCTTACCTGCAATACCATACAATAAGAGTCCTGCACCTGTAAATGCACAACCAAAAAGGCAGTTATCACAAAAGGTATACGAGGAAAAGAGGTATAAGAATTTATGCTTCTATTGTGATCAAAAGTACATACCAGGGCACAAGTGTAGTGGTCAATTGTTTGCAATGAAGGTGTTAGCAGATGAAGAAGTTAGTGAAGAGTTAGAGGAAGAAACACCACAGTTAGAGGAAGAATTGGTGGATGAGCAGTTTATGCACCCTCGTATCTCATTGAATGCCATAGCAGGGGTGAATACCTTTCAAACTATGAGAATTAAGGGTCATGTAGGAAAACAAGATGTTCATATCTTAGTAGATTCTGGGAGTACTCATAATTTTGTGGACATTCAATATGCTAAGAAGTTGGGGTGTCCAATAAAAAGTATGTACCCTTTGCAAGTTGAAGTACCTGGTGGGAATCAAATGTTGACCACATCAGCTTGCAAGAATTTCACTTGGACCTTACAAGGACAAGAGTTTAAGAGTGATGTGATGTTGTTGAAGTTTGGAGGGTGTGATATGGTTCTAGGGGTGCAGTGGTTAACCACTTTGGGAGACATCAAGTGGAATTTTCATACATTGAGGATGGAATTTACTTTTAGAGGTAAAAAGATTTTTTTTTAGAGGTACTAAACAAGCAAAACTGCAATGGATGAATTTCAAAGAGTATGGGAAGGTTCTGAGTACTACTAAAGTGGCTTTGCAGCAATGTCATTGTTAGTGTATCCTGCAACTTTAATGTCTGTTAATGTGGGAACTGAGAAGGGTGATCATACCAGTGAAGAGAAGCAGGCTTTGGCAGGTTTATTGGAAGAATTTCAAGATGTTTTTGCTATTCCAAACACTCTACTACCTCATAGAACACATGACCACAGAATTATATTGCAAAAAGGAGTACCACTAGTGAATATCAGACCTTACAAACACCCCCAACCCAAAAGGATGCCATTGAATTGATGGTCAAGGAGCTGTTGGAGACTAGAGTGATCAGGCATAGTAACAGCCCCTTCTCATAATCCACTATCATGGTGAAGAAAAAAGATGGGACTTGGAGACTGTGTATAGATTATAGGCAACTTAACAAGCACACTATCAAAGACAAATTCATTATTCCTGTTATAGAAGAACTTATTGATGAATTAAATGGGGCCAAAGTCTTTAGTAAGTTGGATCTTAGGTCAGGGTATCACCTAATAAGAATGGCAGACGCAGATGTTCACAAAACAGCTTTTAGAACCTATGAAGGCCACTATGAGTTCCTTGTTATGCCCTTTGGCTTTACCAATGCACCTTCTACTTTCCAATCCTTGATGAATTCAGTTTTCAAGGAGTTTCTAAGACATTTTGTGCTTGTATTTTTTGATGACATACTCATTTACAGTGATTCAATGGCTACTTATCTACAACATTTGGCTGCAGTATTGCAAGTAATGAGATCCAATGCTTTGTTTACCAAGCAAAGTAAGTGTGTTTTTGCTGTGGACCAAGTAGAGTATTTAGGTCATATCATCTCTGCCAAAGGTGTAGCTACAGATCCCTAAAAATAGATGCCATAAAGAACTGGCCAGTCCCAAAGAATGTCAAAGAGTTGAGAGGTTTTTTGGGGTTATCAGGGTATTATAGGTTTATCAAGAACTTTGCAACCATAAGTCAACCATTAACAAGCTTATTGAAGAAGAATGCTTTTGAATGGAGCAATGAGGTACAAATGGCTTTTGACAGACTTAAAGAAGTAATGACCCAAGCACCAGTTTTGGCCCTACTAGATATTGAAGCTGAGTTTGTTGTAGAGACTGATGCTTCAGGAGTGAGGTTAGGAGCAGTTTTGCAACAAGGAGGGCATCCTATAGCTTATCTTAGTAAAACCTTGGCACCTAAGCATCAATCCCTGTCCACTTATGAGAAAGAGTTTATGGAAATGGTGTTGGCATTGGACAAATGGAGAGGATATCTGCTTGATAGGCATTTCAAGATAAAGACGAATCACTTTAGCTTGAAATACCTTTTGGACCAAAGACTCTCTACTCCCTTTCAAACAAAGTGGCTTCCAAAGTTACTAGGTTTTGATTATGAGATTGCTTATAAAAAGGGGTCTGATAATGCAGCAACAGATGCTCTTTCAAGATTGACTACTAGTGCAGAACTGAATTCCTTGCTATTATCTTCCATTGAAGCAGATTTGTTGGCCAAAATCAAGTCTAGTTGGGTAGCAGATGTGGATGCTCAGTTACTGATTCAACAATTGGAAAACAAGTCTATGCCAAATACTACGTTAACTTGGGAAAATGGAGAGTTAGGAAAAAAAAAGGAAGTTAGTAGCGGGAAATGATGTTGCTTTGAGGACTCAGCTGGTTTCTGCTTTCCATAATGCTGAGGCGAAAAATGAACCATTTTTTGAGGGTCATTTAAGCCCGGAATTGAATTTATTTGATCAAATATTGCCCTAAATCGTTCCTTTTGTGATTTTAGGTACTTTGGGAGAGAAATCTGGAAAAGGAAGCAATTCGGACGTTTTTGGAGCATAAAAGTGAAGAAAACGCCAAAGTCTTAATTTTCCTTGCTGGGAACAGTAGGTGACGGCGTCAAGAAGAAAATCTTGACGGCGTCAAGAGTAATTTCCATGACGATCCAGTACAGAAATGACGGCATCACAAGGTAGGGCATCAAGAGGAAAATGCATGACGGCCTGGAAACACATAACACTTGACGGCGTCAGATCTGGATCAAGGTAGTCCGAGGAGTATTTTGGCGGCGAGATGACGGCGTCACAAATTTGTTCTTGACGCCGTCAGACCCTATTTCCTATATATAGTTTTCTAATTTTCACATTAAAAAGAGAGAAGTTTTGGAGAAACCCTAAGTCCGAACTTAGTACGAATTTTACAGGTTTTTCAAGGGTTTTCAGCCCTTGATCCCTTTCATGTGTAATTGAGATAAGTATTCTTTTAATTCAATCAATATGTCTATGTGTTGGTTGTCTATATCTTGTTCTTGTCTTAATTCCATCATGCTAGGCTAGATCTATCTTGTGTTTGCTTGGATTTAATGAAACCTAGATGTTAATTATGTGTTGATTACTTGTTTATGGTTGTATTGGATGAATGAATTCGATGTTAGGCTTAAGAAAACTGGCAGATCTCCAATTGGTAACATGCTTGAACGTCTTAGGAAACATGAACTGACGTGCACTAGGTTTTATTGGTTGTATTTAATCCATGAGTAAATTCTAATGATCCCATGTTAGGAGCTTCTTAGCCGGCTCGACATAGGAGTGAAGTAGGCACTCATAGAATTGGGGAATTAAGTGCGCCACCCCATGAATGGTATTAAGGAATACAATCCGTCATCCACGCAACTATAACAAGTAATTAACGTGTAAAAGATATCTAGGGAGCAGTGAAATCTAAGTAAACACAATTTCTCCACTTATTGCTCACAACCTTAGTATAATTTAGTTTATTTTCATTTTTAGTATTTTATTTTGATTGCATCTTTAGTATTGGGTTAGTTGATTAGCAACTAATTCCGCCCAAATCCTTCAAAACCCGAGATTTTTACTTGCTTTCTAAAAAATATAAAAATACAAAAATAATCATCCCTCATCTTTAGAACTAGTATTTAGGTTTTTTAATCCTAGCGACACTATTCCTAGCTGAACGATCAATCCCCCGGTACTTGTCACTATACTATACTACAACGATCAGGTACACTGCCTGGTGGGGGTTGTAAGCTTCTCAAGATCCCTTGAGAGGTAAAGCCTGGTGCGATTCCCACGTATCAAGTTTTTGGCACCGCAGCCCGGGAAATAGTTATTGTCTAGGTTAGAATCTCTTTTTATTAGGTCTACTTGCTAGATTCCTTTCTAGTAAGATTTTATTTTTATTTTTAGGTTTTCTTTAGTCTATCTTATTTCTTTGTGTTTTTGTTCGTAACTCTTCACCACCCGACATCATGGACGATGGGAACATCCTTGAACCCGTCATCCCACCACAACAAAACCCACCACTAGAACCCCTTAGGCCCCGAACCTTAGGAGAGTATTCCCGACCTAGCCACCAAGGCTACCGAAACACCATTGAGCTCACCGGAGCCAATGTGACTCCCTTGTGATCCGACACCATCCGGTTGGTGCAAAGCGGATGTGCATTCCATGGACTTCGTTCCGAAGATCCAAACCAACATCTTAAGGACTTCCTAAAAATTGTAGATTCCATAGACCTAGGTGTTGAAACTAGAGAGACAACCCGATTACGCCTATTCCAGTTCTCTCTACGGGATCAAGCTAGTCAATGGCTTGAGCATTTACCCACGGGATCCATCACCACATGGGATGATCTCACCACTCGTTTCCTTGCTCAATTTTTCCCACCGGGGAGAAATACTAAGCTTAGAAATGACATCTTGATGTTCCAACAACGTCGAAATGAATCTCTTTATGAAGCATGGACTCGTTTCAAGGACTTACTCCAAAAAGTCCCTCATCATGGCATAGATCTTTGGCTCCAAGTCCAAATCTTTTATGACCATATCGATCTCTCCACGAGGCGAGCCATTGACCAATAGGCCGGTGGTAAGCTGTGTGATCTAAGTGCGGAACAATCATGGGAACTCATAGAAGATCTTGCTCTCTATGACAACGAAAGTTGGAATGATCCCCGTGATTTGAACAAAACGGTCAAGGCAATATCTTTGCCTTCGAACAATTCAAGCACTCCCGACCGTAGGATCATGGAACTTGAGGACCAAATCAAGTTTCTCATGAAATCTTACGAAGCTCCTAAGCCTTCAAGCCAAGTGAACAAAATCACTTCTTCATGCGAATTATGTAGTGGTCCCCACGACACTCGTGATTGTGTGGAACTCCCCGGAACAGCTTTTGCGGACTACGCATCCACGTGTACCGACGAAGCGGGAGATAAGTAGTACACTTTCAAGCCCGAGCCAAACCCTTACGGTGATTCATACAATCCCTCATGGAAAAATCACCCAAACCTTAGGTGGAAACAAAATCAACCCAATTCTTCCAATCCGCCTAATCGTTACCAACCAAACGGTCCACCCTCCAACCGTACTTTCAACAACAATCCTTCTAACAATTATGGTAGTACCAACAATCTTGAAGGATTGATGTCAAAGTTTATGGCATCTCAAGAAGCTCGCATACCTAGGTTTGAAACCGAATTCAACCAACAACAAACGGAGATGACCAACAAGATTGACAACTTGTTGAAAGCCCTCAACAACCAAGCGTTAACCACACCTAGGAAGGACACTAGGGACACCAGTAACGGAATCCAAATTAAGGACCCCTCATCATCCAAACATGTCCACTTTGTCAATGTTGTCACCATTAGGCCGATAGATAAAGGAATAGAGGAAAGTGACAAGGATGAAGTGGGAGTAGAAACCAAGACTAGGGATGAAAGTAGGGAAGTTGAGGTTAAAAAGGAAGAGGAATTAGAGGAGTTAGAGCCTATAGAAAAGTACTTTGATAAGATGCCCACCAAGGAAGAACGGGAATACCATAAGGATTTATTCGATAGTCCCGAGAGACCATATATCCTTGGTACACCCCTTATCAAAATGAGAGACCCCTCTAACATTAACATACCATGCAATATCGGGCACATGCATATATGGAAAGCTTACATCGACCCTAGATCCCCCGTGAACATCATGACTAGGACTTATTACAATTGGGTGATGAAGAAACAACTTGATTTTAGGATGATGCCCAATACGAATCTGATAAGTAATTTTGCAGGAAGAGTAAAGGGATTACATGTGATTATAGGCAATCTCACTTATGAGATCGATTTTATGATAGTGGAAGACACTCGTCCGGTGATAGATGCTTGCCTAAGCCAAATAATATTTGGAAAACCATTTGTTGAGGCCACTAGGATGAGTTATGATCCGAATCTAGGGATAGTTAGATTCAAGGAAGAGAATGATGAGGTTGCCTATCAAATGCCCTACGAGATTGAGCAATACCGCCTTCTCTCCAATATAGAAAAGGAACACAAGCAAGCGGCTTATTATAGGAATGAGGAGGATAGACGTAGAGGAGTAGAGTATGTGAAGAATAGGATGCTTGGTTTCTACAAAGAATGCTTGTAACTAGGTCCGGAATACAAAACTGGTTTAGAAGACGACCTAGAGAGTGGAACCAACGATGAGGTCACATAGTAACCCATGACCTTGAGTCTAGCTACAAGACTCGTAAATAAAGAAAAGCGCTTCTTGGGAGGCAACCCATGTTTTGTGTGATTTTATTTTGTTTGTTTGTTATTTGCTTCCGTATGCATCCTTTGTTTTTATTGTTGGTAGATCATGTTTCTCAACTAAATAGTGGAAATACTTTACTTTGTTGTTTTGGCCTAGTCTTAACTCCACCTAAAAGTATTTTTGCAAAAGATAAGTGTAAGGGAAAACCCCAAATATGTTTTTAAGAAACAAACCGATCATGATTCTGCACAATATTAAATGAACATGTACATTCGTATTTGTTTGAGTCAAATGCTTGTATTGAGTCATAATGAAGTTTTGCAGGATTTTCCAGGAAGTAGGACCAAGTTTTTCCGGAAACTTAACATAAGAATTTCTGCATGTCACTTCTGACGGCGTCAAGAATTAATTCTTGACGGCGTCACGTGTAAAAATCTGGAAATTTTACCAGTTTTGTTTTTCTAACGGAGTCTTATGGTTTTTGTGAATTATTAAGTTTTATAATCTCCAGGAAATCTGCAAACTTCATTCCACAAGCATTATATCTTATTTTGTTTTCAAGGATTTAGTAACTTATATAGGATGCCGCCGATTTTATGCGAGGTTGCCTTGTTTGTTTTCTCAGGATTTACAGGTTATGTATGACAAGAAGATGATTTATATTCTGGAAGGGAAGCTTTGATTGTTCATTTTCTTGGAGGAAAATTTAACCTAGCCACCTTATTATCCATACCGAGCGAATCAGGGGAGTATTTGATTTCATTCTTTTTACTTTTTCACTTTTACATTCTTTACTTGAACATTGGGGACAATGTTCATCTTAAGTGTAAGGGGAGGGTAAAATGATGATACCTTACATATGCACTTTCGCTTGAGTTTGTTTTGTTTAATGGTAGATGTGTAATAAAACTATGATAAATACTTGTTAGTGCAATTTTAGCGCCAAATTTAAATTTTTTTACAACATTTAGGAGTGAAACTTTAGCCATAGCAAGCGTCTCATGGATAGGAGATTGTATGACTAGCACATAACCATATATTCAGAAAAATTTTCCACCCAAATATGTGAGGTTCGCCTTTAGATTTGATAGGAAAAGCATTTACTATTAGTGCTTATGAGTGTACCGGTAGCATTTAGATTCTAGAACTTGCGTTAGTGATGCATCCCGAGACCGCTAGTGAGACTACATTCGTGTGGTAGGATTTACTACATGATAAGAGGCATTAGGATCACCCTTGTGTTAAACCTGTATCATAATTACTTGACCATTTATGTCATATTATTTGGCTAATCAAGTCAACTAATTTTTCCCACACCCTTAGCGTTGTACTCATTTTTAGTACACGAAACCCCTAGTACACCCCTCCGAGCCTATCTTTTCGTTTCTAACTTTAAGCATCTTACTTAAAGAAAGAATTTGTTACACCCCACTTAAATGTACACCCAAATCGCCTTAGCCTTCCGTGTATGCGCTCATTTTTAGTGCATTATTGTTATTTGTTAAACCCTAAGTTAACTATCTAATTGATTACATGGTTGCTAAGTCGAGTCATATCCTTGTACATATTGTTTTGGGACAATTGGGACTCATGGGTAAAGTACTTATTTTATGGAGTAATGGGGAAGAACATCATTTATTACCCCCATATGTACGTTAATCTTAAAAGTGCTCCAAGTGTTTTGATTTTCTTAATTCGAGTCATTAGACTAGTTAATTGTAAAGTATGTAAAAATTCAAGTGTAAGGGGAATGTTCATTCCCTATGATGTATTATTTTGGATGGTAGGGTAAGAGTGTATGCAAAAAAAAAAAAAAAAAAAAAAAAAAAAAAAAAAAAAAAAAAAAAAAAAAATCGAAAAATCAAGTAAAAGAAAAAAAAAATAGAAAAAAGAAAAAGAGAAAAAACATACGGACTACCATTCCTTTTTATTCTATGTTTATTTTATGTTTTTGTTATTTTTCATTTATTAGCTTAAGTCGAGTCTAGTCTTGGCTTAGCAACGCCATATTGTACATGTAATTAACCAAGATTGTTAACTCGCCACCAGTAAAAACTTCCTTTATCCAACAAAACCGTGTATTTCATATCTCTACACCTAACGTTACAACCCTTTAAAAGACCTCTTTGATAGTTTATCCTAGGTGCTTACGCCATGTGGTGGAGGTTTGATCCTTTCCCAAGCCTATGGTAATCTATTTTGCTATGACAGGTAGTGAGAGATATCTTCCGTTTCCATATTGTAATTTATACTTTATTACACCCGAGAGATGTGAGTATCTAAACACTATTTGTGAGGTGCTTGTGTATGACCTTCGTGCTTGTCTATTGGTCTTTAGTGGAACGATTATTTGTTGTAATTACTTTTATATTAGTGTTAAATGACCCCTAACTTGTATTTTGACTAGAATAAAAACGCATTTGCTTGAGGACAAGCAAATCTCAAGTGAAAGGGTATATGATGAGGCGAAAAATGAACCGTTTTTAGGGGGTCATTTAAGCCCGGAATTGAATTTATTTGATCAAATATTGCCCTAAATTGTTCCTTTTGTGATTTTAGGTACTTTGGGAGAGAAATCTGGAAAAGGAAGCAATTCGGACGTTTTTGGAGCATAAAAGTGAAGAAAACGCCAAAGTCTTAATTTTCCTTGCTGGGAACAGTAGGTGACGGCGTCAAGAAGAAAATCTTGACGGCGTCAAGAGTAATTTCCATGACGATCCAGTACAGAAATGACGGCGCCACAAGGTAGGGCGTCAAGTGGAAAATGCATGACGGCCTGGAAACACATAACACTTGACGGCGTCAGATCTGGATCAAGGCAGTCCGAGGAGTATTTTGGCGGCGAGATGACGGCGTCACAAATTTGTTCTTGACGCCGTCAGACCCTATTTCCTATATATAGTTTTCTAATTTTCACATTAAAAAGAGAGAAGTTTTGGAGAAACCCTAAGTCCGAACTTAGTACGAATTTTACAGGTTTTTCAAGGGTTTTCAGCCCTTGATCCCTTTCATGTGTAATTGAGATAAGTATTCTTTTAATTCAATCAATATGTCTATGTGTTGGTTGTCTATATCTTGTTCTTGTCTTAATTCCATCATGCTAGGCTAGATCTATCTTGTGTTTGCTTGGATCTAATGAAACCTAGATGTTAATTATGTGTTGATTACTTGTTTATGGTTGTATTGGATGAATGAATTCGATGTTATGCTTAAGAAAACTGGCAGATCTCCAATTGGTAACATGCTTGAACGTCTTAGGAAACATGAACTGACGTGCACTAGGTTTTATTGGTTGTATTTAATGCATGAGTAAATTCTAATGATCCCATGTTAGGAGCTTCTTAGCCGGCTCGACATAGGAGTGAAGTAGGCACTCATAGGATTGGGGAATTAAGTGCGCCACCCCATGAATGGTATTAAGGAATACAATCCGTCATCCACGCAACTATAACAAGTAATTAACGTGTAAAAGATATCTAGGGAGTAGTGAAATCTAAGTAAACACAATTTCTCCACTTATTGCTCACAACCTTAGTATAATTTAGTTTATTTTTATTTTTAGTATTTTATTTTGATTGCATCTTTAGTATTGGGTTAGTTGATTAGCAACTAATTCCGCCCAAATCCTTCAAAACCCGAGATTTTTACTTGCTTTCTAAAAAATATAAAAATACAAAAATAATCATCCCTCATCTTTAGAACTAGTATTTAGGTTTTCTAATCCTAGCGACACTATTCCTAGCTGAACGATCAATCCCCGGGTACTTGTCACTATACTATACTACAACGATCAGGTACACTGCCTGGTGGGGGTTGTAAGCTTCTCAAGATCCCTTGAGAGGTAAAACCTGGTGCGATTCCCACGTATCACATAATGAGCCTGTAGGGGACATTCAGGAGTGCAAGTGAGCTTAAAGAAGTTTGGATCACTGTTCTATTGGAAGGGAATGTCCAAATCAGTCAAAAACGTTGTGAGAGAATGTGATATCTGCCAAAGGAATAAGCCCAATTTGGAAACATATCCAGGTCTGTTACAGCCGTTACCTGTTCCTAATCATGTGTGGAGAGATATCTCTATGGACTTTATAGATGGATTACCTAGTTCACAGGGTAAGACTGTCATAATGGTCATGGTGGATAGACTGAGTAAATATGCCCATTTTGTGGCATTGTCTCATCTTTATACTACCAAACAAGTAGCTCAGGCCTTTTTGGATAACATATACAAGTTACATGGGCTTCCACAGACTATTGTTAGTGATAGGGTCAGAGTATTCATTAGTTTGTTTTGGAGAACTCTGTTCAGTCTATTAAAAACTGAATTGCATATGTCAACAGCTTATCATCCGCAATCTAATGGACAGACTGAAGTGGTAAACAGGTGCTTAGAGTATTACTTAAGGTGCATGACCAGAGAAAAACCAAGAGAATGGGTACAGTGGTTGTCACTTGTAGAATACTGGTACAACACCAACTTTCACACCAGCATTAATACTACCCCATTTGAGATTGTCTATGGTCAGCCTCCTGCTTTTCATGTTCCTTATGTGGTGGGTACAAGTAATGTTGAGATGGTGGACAGGACATTGGCTACAAGGGAAGAAGCTATTAATATACTTAAGTTCCATTTAAGGAGGTCACAAGACAGGATGAAAGCCATTGCTAATGAGCATAGAACAGATAAGAGATATGAAGTGGGTGACCGGGTTTACCTAAAGTTGCAGCCTTACAGACAAACAACTGTTAGACAAGGAGTGTATCATAAGTTGTCATCAAAGTTTATGGACCCTTTCAAGTGCTGGAGAAGATTGGAGAGGTTGCATACAAGTTACATTTGCCTAGTACAGCTAAAGTGCATCCTGTTTTTCATGTGTCTCAATTGAAAAAGTGCATAACCAAAGAAGTCACTATGGGTTCTTTTCTTACTTGCAATGAAGATGGTTTAATTGCGGTTGAACCAATCAAGATATTGGATAGGAGACTGCAAAAGAGAGGAAATGCTGCAATTGTTTAAGTTCTTGTGCACTGGGCCAATAGCAATGAAGATGATGCAACATGGGAGTGGATTGAAGATTTGCAGAGGAGATTCCCTCAATTCAAAGGTGATGCTTAAGGACAAGCATCTTTCTAAGAGGGATGGATTGATATAAGTTGGATGGTTAGAGCCGTTAGTGCGCGTGAGGTGCACGTGTGGAGTTTTTATACTCTGCACGTGAGGTGCACGTGAACTCTCACAACAGCCTCATCCTCCACTCCTTAGTTTAAATACCCGTTTTAGTCCATTCATTTAGTTAGTCAGTTTTGTTATTCTTTCCTCTCAATTGTAATCCTCTCTGTAAATGAATCATAGGCTTTTTAAGCTTGATCAATCATAAATGGAGTAATCAGGTTCAATTCATATTCTAGCCATTGTGAATTCATCTTTTACTCAAGTTCTTATACCATTTCTTAATTGAAATCTATAAGTTCATATCATCAAACGTTATCATCCTTTGTTCACAAGGATGTTTCATGATGTATGCACAATACCCATACACAGTTACCTATTTAGCAAAGATACAGGAAATTCAAAGTATTTTTCTCTAAAAAATGTCATTCATAGAAGTCATTTTTAACTTGTATATGTTGAGGCAAAGCTACGTGCACCTCCACTAGATACCTGCAAGATTTTTTTTTAAGAAAGACGATACCTGCAAGATATATTCAAAGCTTGTTTAAGACGTTTGACAATACCACAAGATGTAGAGACCGAACATATATATGATAAACTAAGAAAGCCAAAAACAAGCAGCAACTTTACTATCACAGCATCCTATGCAAAGTAATGGAAGTAACTGATAATATCAAATAACCCTGATATTTAAGAGTCAATTTCCTCCTATTATGCTCATTTATATTAATAATTATGTGGATATATGCTATTATTCCTTCATATTTTGTATCCAGGTCACAAGTGATCATAGGAGCTAAAGAGACGATGAAATTGGAAAGTACGTACAAAGATAGATAAATCCAAGTATGCTGTAAGAAGCTATGACGTAACTCAATCTCTCAACTACGCCGTAGCTAGGATTTCTACTAAGAAGACCAAAGTCAACACGGATCAAGAGTTACGGCGTAACTAATTCCATGGTTTACACCGTAACAATCACAAGTCTTGAAGAATCCTCAGATCTGAAGACTACGCCGTAACACAATTATGGAATACGGCATAGCAACGAGTACGAGAGTAGTCCAAGCTCAAAGAATTAACATACGGCGTAACACACCTTTTGGATTATGGCATAATGAAAACTACAAGAATTATCTCAGATCTGATAAACACTCTATGACGTAACACATTTGGAGATTACGACGGAGAAGAAATCTTAAATCACTATTACGGCATAACATTTCATCAGTTACGCCGTAAACTATGGATCTGGATAAGATTTCACCAGTTACGGCGTAACACATTTCATAGTTACGCCGTAACTCCCGACGGGCCTATAAATACAACCCTAATTTCTGCATTTTGACAACAACTTTCTCACACACAAAGTCAGAGATCGTTAGGAGCTTTTAGGAGGCCCTTCTACAGCAGCATACAAAGGCTTTCCAAAGGAGAAATCACACTCAAATCACCATAAATTTTAGCATTTCATTATTTCATTTACATTTCGAATACATGGATCTTGTAAACATTGTTTCGAGTGTTAATTCTAATATGATTGGCTAAGCACCTCAGGTGCTAGCCTAGTTATGATGCCTATATTGTTTTAATCATGTTTCCGTACTTTTCTTATATGCTTTTACGTGTGTGCATGCTTAGTTTATCTTGAGAACCTTTTATTTTGGTAGTTTTGATATGCGGTTGTATCCATTACGCTAGCTTTAATTGAATTAAGACCCCAATTAAGTTAGTAGGCTAGAAGAATTGACCATAGGACACTAGCCTGATGGATTGCGAGGAAATGGGAGGGATGACAACTGACCATATTGCCTCGTGTGAGAATTGACCATAGGATCACCTTCCGTATTTGATGAACTTAAGAAGTTAGAGAAATAGCCTACGATCATGACAACGGGCCATTAGAGATAAGTCTATCATGTAGTGGCACTTAATGACTCAAACCCGTATACCATACGTCGGCTTACTTGCATAGGGTAGTGCCTATGGTTCCTGACAGGATTCGGGGGAGATAGGCTAGGGAACTTGACCATATGCACCTAGTGATATATGTCCGCCCCACCTAAAGCATAAGATTAGTTTAATAGGGAACATGACATGAAACGATATAGGATGAGTAACTAGGCTAGTACACTTTTCTACCACTGTTCACAACCTTTACTTTATTTGCTATTTGTTTATTTTCATTTCCAACAACCAATCATTCAATCTTTCTTTTTAATTAGTGATATTAGACTTAGACATACTCCGCACCACATCACTCTTGGGATGACCTCGGAGTTACCATTACTATTCAACTCACGACCGGATTCTCTGTCAGTTAGTGCAAATAGGTAGACCATAGGTAATACGAGTAATTATAAATATTAAAACCTGGTCGGTAAAACCTGCATCAAGTTTTTGGCGCCACTGCCGGGGAGCTATAATAGGATTTTTGTTTAAGTATTTAAATTTTCTAGTTTTATTTTGTTTTTCTAATACTTTTGTTTTTAGTTTCAGGTATCATGGAAGTAATCGATATCGATACTCTTACTTTGGAAGAATACCTTGCTATGACTAGGGACGAGCAATGACCGGGGCTTGTAAGTCCAATGATTGGAGCGGATGCTCTACATTACTAGTCTCTTCAACATACACTACAAGAAAAGTGGCTTTTTAGGACCCCCATAAGCGTCATAAAATGGTACTTTTTAGGACCTTTCATTTAATAGGACCAAGGATGAAAGCGTTTCATGTAAGGCGGTTGTAATAGGTCCAAAGCGTCCTAATATCTCAAACACCCTTATGAAACCAATTTTATGGTCGTATTATATGTCTATGAACAACCCAAATAGCGTCCTAATAAAACCATATTAGGACACTTTTACATTGTTTTGACATGTGATTACCTACTTTTAATCTTTTGAGACACATAAAAACGTCCTTAAAAGTATTGTTAGGACGCTTATGATGTAACATCATAGCTATTTTAGCAACCAAGAAAAGGGTCCTAATAACTCAAATAAGATTATGATACCAATTTTATGGTCGCATAATAGGTCTATAAACAACCCAAATAACGTCCTAATAAAAACATATTAGGACACTTTTACAATGTTCTAACATGTGGTAACCTACTTTTAATCTTTTGATACACATACAAGCGTCCTTGAATGTTAATTCTTAGGACGGTTATCATATACCATTATAGTTACTTTAACACCAAGAAAAGGGTCCTAATATCCCAAATACGATTATGAAACCAAATTTATGGTCGCATAATGTCTATGAACAACCAAATAACGTCCTAATAACAACATATTAGAACACTTTTACAATGTTGTAAAACGTGGTTACCTAATTTTAATCTTTTGATACACATACAAGCGTACTTAAAAGATAATTGTTAGAACGCTTATCATATAACATTATAGCTACTTTAGCACCAAAAAAAGGGTTCTAATATCTCAAAGAAGATTATGAAACCAATTCTTTGGTCGTATAAAATGTCTATTAACAACCTAAATAACGTCCTAATAACAACATATTAGGACACTTTTACAATGTTAAGTGTCCTTAAAAGTTAATTGTTAGGACGGTTAATAAGTTTAATAGGACAATTTCAAAGTCCTGACAAGTCATATGATAGGACGCTATTTTCAGCATGCACACTCTATTATTACGATATGAAAACATCAACTAATTATTAATAAAATAAAACGAAATTGTATTTCAAATAAGCAATTGTCATAACAAAAGCACTAAACATAAATAAGGTAGACACTATCCAACATAAAGTCTTGTAACATTAAACAATAAATTAAAGCAACAAGAAGCTTAGTCCGGGGTCATCATGCATCCTTTCTCAATCCTCACGGACCACCTACAAATAAACACCCATGTATAAGCATTAAGCTCCATGTTAGTAAAAACATATAAAGATCATGAGCGGCAACAACTATTATTTATACTACAAGTATATGTTTCTGAAGACTGGTTAACCTGAATACGTACTGACTGCATGACACTGTGATAGCCATAAATCTATCTGTTCTATCATCTGTTGTCGTACTTTGTTAACCGCATCAGGTGAGCTGCAGTTTTTAGAGCTCCCTGCAATATATATTGTCATACTGGGTCACATTTTATCCAATATTGTCAATTTTAGCGACCTATAGTTTTTTGTTTAAAAAATTACTAACCTTCAAGGACCAATGGAGACTGTGGGCATCCTCTCATATCAGTTCCATGACCACAATTATTACAAGTGATAATATATGATGGCACTACAGATAAAACAATACAGGTTTTAGTGGTAGTAACATTTAAAGAAAAGAAGTAAAAAATTGAAAAGATAATTTCTGCCAAGAGATTAGGGTGGAGACCGGAGACTTACTATTTGCAGATCTTGTGATCCATTAAACAATCTTCTTATGATCCATTAAACAATCTTTGAACCTGCATGAAGATATTGCGACATTAGATTTCAATCGATGATCATTTACATTATATCATATGATAAGCAACGACTAAGCACATAATAATTACTTAAATTTCCTTTTTTGCCTTTTTTAACATGTGATATAATAAATCGTGCACACACATAACAGATATGTGTGCCCATCTATCCCATAAAAATAGAGATAATTACTTCGTAGATCAACCATATGAGTTTACTACTAATCAAATGTCTACACTACCCTTCAATGATGGAAATAGATGATTCTTGTGGGCCAAAATAAGGTCATTAGAAAATAGTAATGAAGACAATTGACGATAAGCAAATATACTCCATTTAGCTTAACAACCTACCAAAACTAAACAATGCCATTAAAAGTGTGACATTTTGAAATTAGAGGTATCAAGTATAATGGTATAAAAATGGTCCCAAAAGATGTATTTTATCAATAGCGGGTTATAAAAAAATTAGCAAAAAAGAAATGGATCAAGCATATTAAACGGGTCGAAAGTTGTAATGAATGATTACAACCTCCTAAAACGTGTTATCTATTCTTTCATAATTAGTATTTTGTAATCATATTTTAGTTACAATTCACAGAAAAAAAAAGTGTTGGTAGGTCAAACCAACCCCCTCGACCTGCCCATTTTGCCACCACTACTTGCAATTTAGATGGAACAGTGAGTAAATTAGTAATGTATATACCAGCAATGTCGGTGCCCCCGTTGTACAAATTAGTAGCATCAACAACCAGATATACACCCTCTCTAAACACATTTTTGCATAGATCAAGATGGTACCTATCACAATCAAATCTTAAAAATTAACAGACCAATGGCTATGTGGTAACACTCAGATTAAAATACTAATTCATGAAAAAGCAAGAAATAATAAAGAGAATATGAATGTGATCTATATGCATGCCTTGTGAACTTTTGAAGAGTGGATGCTATCGTTTGCAGGTGCAACTTCGAAGTAAGCAACTTCGGTACAAACTTTGAACCACCATAACCGATCACCACTCGAGTCACTGAGGGTGGTCCGTTTTAGACTTTATTGGTTATATGTTTGAACTTCCGCTCCAAAACTTCCAACATAATATTCCTTTATGTAATTTGCATAAGCATTCTGTATCAACATTTTTATTATTAATCAAAGATTGTAGCAGAAATAAACTCTAGAAACAAGAATTGACAATAGACTTGGGATTACCACTAGATCAGCTCCTGCCTTCTTAGCCTCGGTCATAGGAGTACAAAGTTTATCAGGATTACCATATTGAAACTGCAAAGCTTCATATATCATGTCAGCTATGGCAAAAGATTATATATACCGATTAACGAAAACACAGATAGCAAAAAAACTTACAGCTATAGCTGCAGCATCCGCTAGAAAATACAAGAAGCCGCCATCTATTTTTAGCTGCAAGGATATTTCATTGAATCAAACATAACAGTGGTTCATCTGATGTACCTAAGAAAACTATTGAACAGCTCCCCCCATGCCAAAATAAAAGTTGTAGTGGCTATATCACCTATAATGTTCAATCATCTCCACTAAAAGGTCATCACATTCCAAACTAACATGACCTACGGGTCAATATTTTACCGAGAGTAAAACAAATCCAAACACTCTCTCGGCTAGTCTATCGAGTCAAACCAAAACCAAAACCAAAACCAAAACCAAAACCAAATGAGTTCACAAGATAAGCCACAAGTCTTAACATATAGTCACAGATAATCTAAAATAAGCAATCCCAAGTAGTCTCGGCCCAACCAAACATGGCCAAAAATCAAAAATACGAATCCAAATCCACGCATACCGAGATCGTAAACTCTTGGCTCAAGGTTCATACGCCCAAAAACAATTAAATATGAATCCAAACACAATAATAAATCAAATCTAAAGCCACTTGGGCCTTGGTCCTTACCTTTACGGCTAACTATTTACCAACGAGACCAAATAATGAATAAGCTCTGAAATAAGTTCAAAAAATAAGCATAACGCAAGCTTATCAACATAATATTTATAGATCTAAAGGAAAAGGGATAGGAGACACGAATCGTTACTTTATCAAAACCTTTGAATAAACCCATTCTATGTTCGAATCAAAGAAAATAGAAGAAGAAAATGATAATACACGTTTAGTTAACATACCAAAAGGAAAAGAGAAGAGATTAAGAGACGAATCGGACACAAACATGAGCTAAAACCTTCGATCTATCACCAACATTGATACGGTAATTTTGATTCCATCTACCTTCATTTCCTCATCATCATACGGGGCATCAGGAGCTGTGCGCTGGGTAATTTACCTTGGTAGGGCAAATGAAAAGTTTGGTGAGAGTGGTGAGGGGCTGGGTAATTTTGGGGAAATGGTTAGGGCAAATGAAAAGTTTTGTGTTTATGAATTTTGGTGAAGCGGCAAATGAAAAATTGTATCCCGCTAAAATTATTTTGGGGAAATAGATGGGTTGGTTAGGAAAAGAGTGATCTATGTAATACAAAAAATTATTTTGGGGAAATAGATCGGTTGGTTAGGAAAAGAGTGATCTATGTAATACAAAACGTGATTCCAACTAGATTCTCAAAAATTTGTGAGCGATAAATAGATCGGTTAATAGTTACGAACCGATCTAACTAGTTTCAAAATTTAAAAGATCGGTTATTAACTAAACAACCGATCTATTTATTATACTTCACACTCTTTTTTCTTTGTTAGATCAGTTTTTAACATAACCACTCTATATGAAGTGATCTATATAACCTTTTGTGTAGTAGTGAGACCACGATCGTACCCATAACTCCAACGTAACCGATCACGAAAACTACACCTGGACGATACTCGATACACAAACACGATAAACTCTTCTGCGAACGAACCCTCCCCCAACAAATATCGATATCGAAACCATGCACGAACCACAACGGTCTTGTATTTGTATGTTTTGCTTAACCGATTCACGAGATGTATAGAAGCGTTTTTGTGAGATATAAACACCCATAAGACAATTTCAGAAATATAAACATGAAGGCACGATTTATATAGTAATAGTGGATAGGTTCGGATTCTAGTTGATGCTGTTGAGAGCCTTTGTTTTCACTGATCACATATGGAAGTAATGGATGAGGGTGTGTTTGTTGTTTTGTTTTGTGATTAGTTGCTAGGTTTTAACAAAGTGTTTGAGGGAGAAGGAATATACGTTTTAATAAAAACGAGTGAAGATGGTTATTAAAAGGAAGGGTCGTGATCTTAGGGAGGTGATTGAGGGATTTAGTTGCTAATTGCCGAAGATGGGGGAGAGGATTAAGGAGATAATTTGACACAATATATTTACCATATTTGAAAAAGGATGAGGGTACCATGCAAAATAATTTTTGGTCCTATGACACTATTTTAACGTGTGATGTAATGAAATGTATAAGTTATGTAAATTTTCAAGTTATCTTAAGTTTATAGGTTTTACAAATATAACATAATATTTAAGTATTTAACGTTTTAGTACATAGGTTAAAATATAATGCAATGTCTTGATTTATTATTCGTCTTTTACATAACTTCAAAATTCGAGGGTATTCTGGGTATTTAATATGTTTAAAATTTTCGGGTTTTACACGTATGGTCTCACCAACATTTCATCTCTTTTTGTTGGTACTTGAACGTTTACCTCACACCATCCTCGTCCAATCTCTGTACCACCAACTATATCATTTGGGTTCAAGCTCCTCACCTAACCTTTTGCTTCAGTCTCGGTTGAGTTTAAGACACTACAAAAAAATGGTGTTTTTGGGACGAACTTTTTTGGAACGGCTACAAAACTGTGCCAAATATTTGTATTTGGCACTATTTTGTTAACTGTGCCAAAAATGTATGCATTTAGAATCGTTCCAAATACACACATATTTGAGACGATTTTTTAAAAAGGTGCCACATACCTATTTACTTGGAACGGTTTGTAGACACTGTGCCAAATACTTACGTATTTGGAACCACTGTTAAAGATATGTTCCAAATACATATGTATTTGAGACTTTATGAAAATTTTCCCAAATACATATGCACTTAGAACCATTATTTGAAAAGCCGCTAAAACATAAATATGCTTCTGTGATGATTTTTAAAGGGATTATTTCATATTTTCTCTACCTAAACATCAAATTTCTATAATTCTTGAAAAAACTAGTTTTTAGTGCAAAAGACAATGATTTTAAAAAAAATGATTGACTTGTTATTATAAGGAAGGAAATTTTTGGTGGCCTTAAAATGATTGACTCGTTATTAACAAGCTCAATAATAAGCTTATTAACAAGCTCGAGATAGATGTACTACGAGCCAAGCTCAGGCCAAGTTTTTCTATTTTCATGGGCGCATTGCAAAAATGAGCCAAACTCGAGCCTTTATAATATACCACGAGTCGAACTCGAGCCTAAAAAAGTAGGCTTGAACCGAACCGGGCTCGAGCTCGAGCTTTATAAAACTTACATGAGCCGAGCTCGAGCTCTAACAAGCTCGGGCTCGTCTCGGCTTGTTTCGACCCCTAGTGATGATGTGTATATTATACTTATGTGATGGGTAAATTTGTCTTAAAAGAAATCTTTCATAAAATTTTGGGATTATGTATGCGAAAGCCGCCCAACTATTAAACGTTTTTTCTTTAGGCCACTCATTTATTTAAACTAACTTATGGGCCATCCAAATATGTGTTTGTTGTCGTTTATACCGACCTCGTTCAATTTCTTGCAGAAATTTGTACAATTTGAAGTACGAAGCTAAGCTTAACATATCAAAACAATAAAATTAGAAATTCAAATGTAAAATATTAGTTAATTTATCAAAAATCGCTTTTGACTAAATGAAGTTATACTTAGATGATGAGTGAAACTTATAGTTTATATTTCAATAGTTATTTGTATTGTTTTAATATGTTACATTTAGTTTTGTTCCCGTTGTTTCAAATATTTTTGGGAAAAAAAAAATTCAAAATTGGTATAAACAAAAGTAAACACATAAATCGGTAGCTTATAAATTAATTATAATAAATGATTGACCTGAATAATAAAAGTTTTATACTTTGATGGCCTCTCAATACATGATCCTGAGATTTTTTATGAGGGGAGAGGAAAGTAAATGATAGTAAATTACATCAAAATTACTCTCCTAATTTACTTCTCAAATTGGGATGAAATGGAGTGGTGTTGATTTTAAAGTTATTTTTTTGTTACTTCCTTCTCTTTTCTTTCCAACTCGGGAACACAAGATAAAAAAATTATTTCTTATTACTCTCATCTTTACTTCACTCCTTTTTTCCTCTCTATCTCTTTTCTTTCCGTTTTATACTCGGGAACAGAGTGTAAAAGTTGAATTGCTTTACAAAAAAATGTTTCCCCCCAATTCTCCCCGCCCCTTTCATCGCAATTTAACCTAAAATTTTCATTAAAAATTGAAATGTGGAACTATTCTCCTGTCCCTCGACAATATCGTAAACAACGCTCTCTCTTTTATTGGCAAATGGTTTCTCTTCTTTTCATGCCCCTAGCCCCTTATCTAATTGGATCTACAAGTGGTTTCTTTTATTTTAAACCTTAGTTCATGACTCAAAATTGTGTGATCTCATCCATTCCAGTTGGTTAGTTCATTAATTTTACCTTTGTATCTAACAATCTATTTTTTTATGTGGTTATCGTTAATTATTTGATATATTAGTATTAGAATTTGTGAATATCTATAAACTTGTTAGGGTATTGCTTTTAATTTGGGAGCCTAACCCGGATTATCGTATAGTACGTATGGTGTATAAACATTAAATACTTAATTTTCTGATTAACAATAACTAGTGTTGTGATCTACTACAGTTAAGTTGTTAAGTACTTTTTATTATAGGTGTATTTTCCAACGAAAATCAATAGCAGTTGTAGTAGAAAAGTAGCTAGCTATAGGTGACATTCTAAAGGAGGTTCTAAAAGAGCGTACTTAGTGAAGTCATGGGCATTGTTAATTTTTTTTTTTTTTTTTTTTGAAAGGTGAATTTCAACTTAGAATCGACCACCTTCGCGGACAACGAAGGCCCCATCGCCACCCCGCCAGACTATGTTGTCTGAACCGGGTCCACGCTGATCTCAGGTGGTAACGGGTTTCCCCCGGAAACCGTACTGCCTCCACACAAGTTTTACCTTGCTGGAGAAACAGCCGGATGAAAACCGGGTCATGCTCAAGATTCGAACCCCCGCAACGAGTGGCTCAAGGGTTCAAATCCATCATTGCAATATATCTCCGGAACAATATGGTCTACAAGTGGACCACAAGTGAGGACTTCCCGGGTGGTCACCCACCCGGTACTACTCCCACTTGTGGCTCGCTTAACAAGTTAAGCCCCACCCACTAGACCACAAGTTTAAATTTTTGATTGACTTTGTTATAGTTTTGTTATTAATTCTTTGTATGATTTATAATAGTGGGATAAGAACATAGTATCATACTTTAACTATAAGTTCTTCAAATACAATGACATATATGACATTATTTTTATAATCACCATCTAGTGCAGGTTGTTCACAACTATAATGAGATAAATTGAAGCACAATACCACTTCAAGTCTTCAAATAGTAGATGATAATATCCTGATCAAACTTCACACCAATATGGACGGTAAGTCTTGAAAAGGTTATATTGATTACCTTTAAACGCTTATTTTGCTTATAACTTTATTTTGCTGGTGTGTGCTTTTATGTTAAAAAGCCATTAATATAACCATTCAGTACTTAGTTTTCTATATCTATAGGAACCACATGTAGCATATTTTTCTGATTAGATTATTTCTAATACTCATCTTGAGTCATTTTCTCAATCTTATAATGATGTTTTTAATTGTGTTGTAGCAGTAAAGGCAGTCGATGCTCAAACCTTGGAGTAGCACTCTATCTGCATTGGTTACTAATCAAAGTCGAGGCTGTGTCTGATGTCTGCAATTTTAAGTTAGGTGCCACTTTTTGCACCTACCATGCTTGATATACTTGTTAGTTTTTTTTATTTTATGTTTTAGCCTTCTACCAAGTTTATGATTCATCTTTTTTTGCTTATTGTGACACAAACTTAAGTGCTAGTGATATACACATATATTTCCGAAAGCATTAGTCATATGATATATCTTTTCTTACTTTGCAGAATTCATAGAATACAAGATGGGCAAGAGCCTCGATATGAGGTGAAACTAATCGAGTTATATTTGACATGCTAGATTAGATGGAGTCCCTCAAGTCAACGGATGTGACTATACTCTCCCAATCACGTAAAAACTGTAACAATTTTCGTTGACCATGATTTATGTAAAATCAAGAAAGCTCAATTGCTTAATGCATAATTTGTAACCAACACTAGATCGACTATGATCAGTTTAGGTGTTCTATATACTTTACTTCCTCTAAATAGTCGTATTTTATATGTACTATTATTATTTTGACATTTTTACGTAAACCTCATACATTTTACATTTTACTTATTATCCTATTTTAAGTAAATTTATTTTTACCAAGAACCGCGTATGTCGTAACACGTACCCATAATTTTTCGGAAGCATTTTAATAATAAATTATACTTATTATTACTTATATTTCATTTTTGAACTTTTCCGAACTCGAGAATTATCTCGCAAAACATGAAAAACTACATGCAGCGCGTACCGACACGATAATAGATAATTTTTATATTTAATTATCATTAATTATTTTAATAAACATATTAAAACACGATAATAGACCAAGCATACCCGCGATTAGGGGTGGAAACGAGCCGAGCCGAGCCCGAGCCTGCCAGAGCTCGAGCTCGGCTCGTTTAAGTTTTAAAAGGCTCGAGCTCGAGCTCGGCTCGTTTCGAGCCTTAAACTTTAAGCTCGAGCTCGGCTCGTGGAATATTATATAGGCTCGGGCTCGGCTCGAGCTCGGCTCGTTTATTCGATTTGGCCATGAAAAGTTAAAGTTTGGCTCGAGCTCGAGCTCGGCTCGTAATATATCTTTATTGAGCTCGTTAATAAGCTCGAGCTCGGCTCGTATATAAGTTAAAATATCATATTTTTGTTTAGGCTCGTTTAGGCTCGCGAGCCCAAACGAGCTTTTTATGTAAAGCTCGAGCTCAAGCTCGATTAATAAACGAGCTGCAACTTAGGCTCGAGCTCGGGCTCGAGCTCGTTTAGGCTCGGCTCGTTCGAGCTTTTTACCGATCCGATCCCGAGCTTTTCACGAGCGGCTCGGCTCATTTCCACCCCTACCCGCGATAAATAAATAAAATAAATATACCCATCTTCTTTTCTTGTTTATGTTGACACACCCACTGTTTTTTCTTCTCATTTGTATCAAAACAAGAAAAGATAAATATCATCTCCTTCTCTCTCTTTATAATCGACAGTAGCTACAACCAACGGAGCTCCTCCGCCGCCGCTGCCACCTTGTTCCATCACCTTCCTTCATCATTCCCTTGAAGATCCAAGTGTTGTCAAATGTCATATAAAATTATGGTTTAATAAAACTTAATTTGAATAAGCATTATAAAAAGCGGATGTTTTACGACTCTAAAAAGAAGTGTCATATTATGGTGTATCATAAAAAAAACCATTATGAATAAGCGTTCTATAAAAGTTAACGTTATAAGACGCTATTGTCAAGGGTCATATTAACTTTTCTTATAATAAAAAAACGTTTGCGAATAAGCGTTCCATAAAACCAATGTTTTATGACTCAAATATCAAGTGTCCTATAATGGTGTATCAATCTATGGGACCTAAGGGTCAAGTGTCATATTAAGTTATGTTTTAATAATATGTTTGCGAATAAGCGTTCTAAATAAATAATGTTTTATGACTTATGTATCAAGTGTCCTATTATGGTGTATTGTAATAAAACCATAATGAATATGCATCCTTTAAGGGTCCCATTAAGTTTTGTTATAATAAAACTTTTGCGAATAAACGTTCTAAAATATTGATATTTTACGACTCAAAAATAAAATGTCCTATTATGATGTATGATACTAAAGCCATTATGCATAAGCGTCCTATAAAGGTTAACATTATAATACCCACGTCTTAAGGGTCTTATTAAGTTTTGTTATAATAAAACTTTTGCAAATAATCGTTTTAAAAAAATGATGTTATATGACTCAAAAATGAAATGTCCTATTATGGTGTATGATAATAAAACCATTGTACATAAGCGTCCTATAAAGGTTAACGTTATAATACCCACGTGTCAAAGGTCCTATTAAATTTTGCTATAATAAAACTTTTGTGAATAAGTGTTTTAACTAACTGATGTCTTATGACTAAAAACTCAAGTGTCCTATTATTGTGTATTATAATAAAACCATAATGAATAAACGTCCTATAAAGGTTAAAGTTATAAGACCCAAGTGTCAACGGTCTTATTAGGTTATGTCATAATAGGACATCTAGTGATCAAGTGTCGTATTACACTATCACATAATGAGACACCAACAACTAAATGTCTTATAAAGTAATTTATTAGGATCCATATTTTAAATGTCCTATTAAGTTATATGATAATAGGACCCCAAATCATCAACCATCCTATTATATAACTTTTTAGGACATCGCCTAAGTAGCAAATATTTAAAAAGGACCCTAAACACTCATATGTCCTATTAAACAGTTTTTTAGGACTCCATTATCATACCGTCCCACACAAAGGGTCCTAAAAAGCCACTTTTGTTGTAGTGATACCAGGTGTTTCTCATGACGCAGTCATGCTCTGAGTGTTCCCTACGACACTTTCCGGAGCTGCTAAAAGATGGGTTGATAGGTTGCCTGCTGGAACCATCAACACTTGGAATCTCCTCAAGAAGAACTTTATTCAACGTTTTTGCCCTCCTTCTCGAACAGCAAAACAATTGGAGGAGATTCATAATTTCAGACAAGAGGAAGACGAGACATTGTACCAGGCATGGGACAGATTTAATGATCTCTTGTATAGATTCCCTACACATGACGTGAACATTCAACAAAAGGTTAACTTGTTCTATAAAGGCATCAACATTGCAACTAGACGGATGGTTGATTCACAAGGACCTATCCCAAGAATGACACCTGCTCGAGCCTTGGATATAATTCAAGATATGGCTGACCACTCACAAAAATGGCACGATGGAGGTAGCACAAGAAGTACCAGAGGAGGTTTGGAAGGTATGAACGCCCTTACTAATCAACTCGAAAACTTAGGAGGGGAAGTGGAGAAGCTCAAAGAAAGCGTTCATGCCATCCAAGTCAGATGCAATATTTGCGAAGGAGTCCACCTAGCAAAGGATTGCCCATTAACGGGAAAAAGGTTGAAGAGGTCAAATACGGTGATGGACGACCATTTCAAGGCAACAACAATGGTTATCGTGTTGGACCACTTGGGAACTTCAACAAAATTCCTTACGGGGAGAGAAAATAAAAATTAGAAGAAACCATAACCAAATATTTGGAAGAATTAGCGAAAAGACAAAAAGAACAAGATGATTGGTTAATGGAGTTTCAGGAAAGCACCAACAAAAGCCTCGACAGTCATGATAGGTCTTTAAAAATCCTTGAAGCTACAATTGGAAGGCTTAGTGACGAATTACACAAATGACAAGTCATAAGAAACAAGTCTGTGGGAACATGCATGGCTCTTGTAACTAAGGATGATATCGAAGACTCTGGAGATAACTTTCATTAAGTACCATTTGATGATTCAGATATACAAGACAACGCCAAGCAACCCGAAGGAGCACCTATACGGTTGCCAAACAAAGAAGATAGTGCGAAAGGTTTCGCCCTTCCATGCTTAATTGGGAAACATAGTTTAACAGCATTAGCTGATTTGGGATCAAGCATCAATGTCATGCCATTATCTTTATTCTGATCTTTAAACATTACTTGCCCTGAGAAGACAAATCTGGTGATTGAAATGGCTAATATGACTAGGGCCACTCCCGTGGGCGTTGTTAATAATGTCATTGTGACCGTTTCCAGTTCTCGGTTGATTTTGTCGTTGTTGACATGGCAAACACTCCTAATGAAGACCTTTCCTTACAACTGCACGAGCACGCATCAACATTTTTATGAAAGAAATTTCATTGGGAGCCTATGATGAAAGGGTTACATTCAAGATGAGGAAAACATCGCTAATTAAAAATGAGGAGGTAGCCAGTTCATGCGTAGCTAACACTGCAACCGAGGAACCTTATCCCACCACACATGGAATTTTTGATGAGGTATTTAACTACATGACTCCTCTATGTCTATTATATGCGCATAACGCCGATCAGGAAACTGAAGAAGATGGTGAAAAATCGTTTGAAGGGGAAGTGGTCGATGAGGACCTACCTCTCAAACCCTGGAGAGATAAAAAGCCAGTAACAGTTACCGTGGTAAAACATTTTTGTGAACTTATAGCCTTTGCTAATAACGGAAAACTATGTATTCCATCATGTTGTCCAAGCACAAAATCTTGCAACGGAGGAGGACGGCTAAGATTGAGACAACTTAGAAGAGAGGCAAGAATATGGTCATGCTATGAAGACTCGGATTTCGATCGAAACTTGTGGGACCAGAATTACCAAAATAGTATTAACTTCGATGAAGTAATCAAGTGGACATGCCATTTTTGGAAACCGACATTAATGATAGAGAACGGGATTACACAAGCCTGGCCGACGTGTGATCCGTCACGGAAGAAATGTAATGGAAGAGAACTGATTCATGGAGATGTGGCAAAAAGATACCAATGGGCATACTTTAACGAATCTAGTAGATTCGAAGTTGGATATCATGGAATCTCATTTAGAAACTGGTTAAAAGTTAAATTTGGAGAAACCCATTTAAGTGTTCAAGACGAAATGCATCATCACAGCGAATGGGCAAAAGCAAACTTCTTTAAAAGGAATCGGCTTAATTTGGTACAATATGTAGCCCCAACGGTGTGGGATAGACCAAAGATTTCTAAGAACAGGAAGTCAGGAATTTTATCCCGACCACCCACGTGATCAACCGTGGGGATGAGTCTAACTTAAAGACTCGCTAATAAACAAAAGTGCTCTTTCGGGAGACAACCCGTATTATCCTTTTCTTTGTTTTTGTTGGTTTGTATGTTTGTCTTATATTTTTGCTGGAATTGGAGCATGGAGGAGCGAGAGAATCAGTTTACTGCAGAAACTGATGCTCTCAAATCAGTAATTACGGCGTAACCCAGTCTTATGACTACGCCGTAACCATCCTTCCGTACCTGATCTTTCCAGGTTTTCTCTAACTACGGCGTAACTCATTCTCATGGTTACGTCGTAACACTTCTCTGAGGTGTATCCTTTAATATATTTTCAAACATACTAAACTTGTATTTGTAATTAAATAAACTTTGTGGGTATGTTCCCTTAAGCCCTCACGAGACTTAACTCGTCCACTTGGGACATCAAGTGGTTTTAAAGGCTTGTTGCATACGCTAAATGCAACCGTGATTCCTACGAAAGTGAGTTAGGATTTTCTTTGTTTTTATTTTTTGCTTTTTTAGATTTATGCTTGTGGTAGTGTTGTGATTTCAGGGAAATGGAGTTTGCTCATGAAGGCTAGTCGAAGGCACAAAGATTTCTCGTGATCCTTCTTTAAATTTGGAGCAAATTTCAGGGAAGTTCTCGCTCTAATTCTACCATCTCTTCATATTTACTTCAATTTTAGTACAAAAGGGACTTTGTACATTTCAAGTGGGGGGACGGGAGTAGAATTATCTTGAACTTTATCATCCCTCATTTTTCTAGTTTATTTTGAAAATTTTTGCCATTTTTAAACTTTTGACATGTTTTTCTTAACCGAACTAGATAGACCTTAGCCGAGCGCATTTAACCCTTGAATTAAATGGTGAGGATTTGCCTATTCAATTTCACCCTATTTACCCAAATCCACCAAAATATTGAGTGTGTCAGTAGTTTTGTAAACTTCAGAACTTGGATTTTGCATCATTTCAAACCCATAGACGAGTAATGTGCTAGACACGTTTGGAAGGGACAACTTTAGAAGGCAATGTTTTAGGATTATCAACCAAATAGCCTTATATGTGTGTGTTTATCGATTAGTCACATTGACTTCTCGACCCCCGTGTAAACCCTTTTGTTGCACTCATCTTTAGTGCAAGATACCCCTAGTACACCCTTTTGAGCCATTCCTTTCGTTTCTTACCCAAGATACATTATTTCGATACACCATTACACCTTAGCCTACCGTCTAGTATAGTCTATGATTGGGAAGTTGTTGTTTACCCTAGTTCGAGGTCTAAGTGGATGAATTCAGGAATCACACCTACAAAGAAATATCATTGAAGATCATTTGAAGACCCCCCAAATTCTCATGTATTGTTCATCTCAAGTGGGGGGATGTATATTGTTGATGCCAAAAAAAATGTGAAATTCCGTATGTAGATACTTGAAATAAACAGGTGCACCAATGTATAGCACCTTGATGAAGAGCTTATCAAAGATTTAGTATCGAAGAGGCCACTTCGGTCACATTTGAAGACAAGGGTTGGTGAATAATTCTACACCAACATGAAGATAAAGTTTTGTGCCTATAATGACGTCCTCTAATGGTACATTTACTTGCTATGATCCAATTTATGCATTTCGAAGTTTAGACCTTGGGCGAACGGTAAATGGTAATGACTTAGTTGTAGGCTTAGACTATTTGCTTGTTATTTTTCATTTTACACCAATTATGTGAAATCCTATGTCTATTCCTACCCTTAGTCGTGAATCATGCTTAGGTAAAGGATTCGAGCAGGTCTTGGTGTCTTGCCCGGCGTTCCGGTCATGTATCATTTCCTTTGTCGCGTTTACCGTAGCATGTTAGTAACGACACCACACCCTTAACCTCATATGTGTTCACCCAATGTTGCCTTCAAGAGTTGTTCCGACCTTAGCTCTATGGTAGAATACATACTATGACTGTGCAATGAGTGGTCACCCCGAAAATTGACACTTATAATATAGAGAGAGTAAGTGTTTGTTCCCCTTTTCGTGAGGTGTTCGGCTTTGAGAAATTCTAACAAAGGATATTTTTAAATTCATATTTCCTGAGTAATATTGGGGGATATCTTTTTGAGAATACTTCTAATAAGGTCAACTTGAGGGCAGGTAGAGTTCAAGTGGGGGATATTTGATAACATCAAATAACCCTAACATTTAAGTGTCAATTTCCCCTATTATGCTCATTGAAAGAGACGAGGAAATTGGAAAATACGTACAAAGATAGACAAATCCAAGTATGCTGGATCAATGGTGCGTTTGGTGTGGAAATCGACATGGTCATAGAAGATTTTAATTAAGAGCCAAAGATCTATGCCATGATGAGGGACTTTTTGGAGTAAGTCCTTGAAACGAGTCCATGCTTCATAGAGAGTTTCACCTTGACGTTGTTGGAACATCAAGATGTCATTTCTAAGCTTAGTAGTTCTCCCCGGTGGGAAAAATTGAGCAAGGAAATGAGTGGTGAGATCATCCCAAGAGGTGATGGATCCCGCGGGTAAACGCTCAAGCCATTGACTAGCTTGGTCACGTAGTTCTCCCCGGTGGGAAAAATTGAGCAAGGAAACGAGTGGTGAGATCATCCCAAGAGGTGATGGATCCCGCGGGTAAACGCTCAAGCCATTGACTAGCTTGGTCACCTAGAGAGAATTGGAATAGACGCAATCGGTTCGTCTCTCTAGTTACAACATCAAGGTCTATGGAATCTACTATTTTGAGAAAATCCTTGAGATGTTGATTAGGATCTTCGGAACGAAGTCCATGGAATGCACATCCGCTTTGCACCAACCGGATGGTGTCGGATCGCAAGGGAGACACATTGGCTCCTTGAGTGAGCTCAATGGTGTTTCGATAGCCTTGGTGGCTAGGACGGGAATACTCTCCTAAAGTTCGGGGTCTAGGAGGTTGGTTTGGTTGTGGTGGGTTTTGTGGATGGTTTTGTTGTGGTGGGTTGATGGGGTCAAAGAGATTACCACCTTCCATGATGGCGGATGGTAAAAGTTACGAACAAAGGAATGAAGAAATGAGATAGACTAAAGGAACCTATAAAAAAAAAAAAAAAATCTTACTAGAAAGGAATCTAGCAAGTAGACCTAATAAAAAGAAATTCTAACCTAGACAATAACTATTCCCTGGGCTGCGGCGGTAAAAACTTGATGTGCGGGATTACGCCCTCACAAAAGGTTTTACCTCTCAAGGGATCTTGAGAAGCTTGAAATCCTCGCCAGGCAGTGTACCTAATCGTTGTAGTATAGTATAGTGACAAGTACCGGGGGATTGATCGTTCAACTCAGGAATAGTGTTCGCTAGGATTAAAAAGTCTACTAAACTAGGTCTAAAGATGAAGGATGATTCTTTTTGTATTTTTATATTTTTATAAAAGCAAATAAAAATTTGTGTTTTGAAGGAGTGGGCAGAATTAGTTGCTAGTCAACTAACCCAATTAACTAAATATGTAATTAAAATAAAATAAAATAAAACTTAAACTAATTTGTGGTGGAAACAATAATAAGAGAAAATGTGTTTACTTAGATTTTATTACTCCCTATATATCTTTTACCGGTTGATTAGCTTGTTACAATTGCATGAATGACAGGTTATATTCCTTAATACTAGTCGTAGGGCTGTGTACGATATTACCTAACTCTATAGGCTTCTACTTCATTCTAGGTCGAGGCGACTACTAGCTCCTAACGTAGTATCACTAGTAGTTGCCTACGCATTAAATACAACCAATAAATCGTAGTACACCTCCGATCATGTTTCTTAAGACGTTCAAGCAAGTTACCAATTGGAAGTCTGCCAGTTTTCTTAATCTTAAAATCGAATTCAATCATCCACAACAATTATAAACAAACCATCAACCAATAATCAGAATCTAGTTTTCATTACATCTAAGCAAACACAAGAAAAACCTAGCCTAGCATGTTAAAAAGAAGACAAGCATAAGATAAAATCAAACAACACATAGTCATATTGAATGATTATTAGAAAACTTATCTTCAATTGAACATGGATGGAATAAGGGTTGAAACCCTTATTGTTACAGAAAATTCGTCTAGGGTTTGCACACAAAAGTTCTCCAAAAGTTCCCACCCTTAATGAATGAAAATTAGAAAACTATATATAGATTTTACACCTTGACGGCATCACATTGTATTGTGTGACGTCCTCAAATCGCCGACAAATTAAAGGTCGTATTGCCTAGATCCAATCTTGACGCCGTCAAGTTGAAAATAAGCTCTGGGCTGTCACGTATAAGTTGATCCTGACGGCCTTGGTGACACCGTCAGGCATTTTTGCCTTGAAATAGTTCTGGGCCATCATGTGTATTTTCCATATCTACCTCTTTTTTCAAGCTTGATGCCGTCACTTGTATAGCCTTGACGCCGTCAGGTACTGTTCCCAGCAAGGATTTTGAGACTTTGTCGTTTTCTTCATTTAATCGCTCCAAAAACGTCCAAAATGCTTTCTTTTCCAGATTTCTCCTCAAAAGTACCTAAAATGACAAAAGGAACGATTTAGGGCAATAATTGATCAAATAATCACGAATTCGGGCTTAAATGACCCCCTAAAAGCGGTACACTTTTCGCCTTATCACGTAGTCATGCTCCGAGTGTTCCCTATGACACTTTCCGGAGCTGCTAAAAGAGGGTTGATAGGTTGCCTGCTGGAACCATCAACACTTGGAATCTCCTCAAGAAGAACTTTATTCAACGTTTTTGCCCTCCTTCTCAAACAACAAAACAATTGGAGGAGATTCATAATTTCAGACAAGAGGAAGACGAGCCATTGTACCAGGCATGGGACAGATTTAATGATCTCTTGTATAGATGCCCTACACATGACGTGAACATTCAACAAAAGGTCAACTTGTTCTATAAAGGCATCAACAATGCAACTAGACGGATGGTTGATTCACAAGGACCTATCCCAGGAATGACACCTGCTCGAGCCTTGGATATAATTCAAGATATGGCTGACCACTCACAAAAATGGCACGATAGAGGTAGCACAAGAAGTATCGGAGGAGGTTTGGAAGGTATGAACCCTTACTAATCAACTCGAAAACTTAGGAGGGGAAGTGAAGAAGCTCAAAGAAAACGTTCATGCCATCCAAGTCGGATGCGATATTTGTGAAGGAGCCCACCTAGCAAAGGATTGCCCATTAATGGGAAAAAGGGTTGAAGAGGTCAAATACAGTGACGGACGACCATTTCAAGGCAACAACAATGGTTATTGATGAAGCGAAAAGTGTACTGCTTTTGGGGGGTCATTTTAGGCCAAAGTCGAGATTATTTGATCAAATATTGTACTAAATCGTTCCTTTTGTCATTTTAGGTACTTTTGAGAGGAATTTTACAAAGGAAGCATTTTGGACGTTTTTGGAGCGAAAAAGTGAAGAAAACGACAAAGTCTCAAAATTATGCTGGAAATTGCACTTGACGACGTCACATGGTGCTAGTGACGGCGTCATGAGTTGACAAAAGGGTGGATAAATCAATTACACGTGACGCGCCATAATGTTTTGTAAAGGGGTCGTGATGGCGTCACATATTAAATTGTCAAGGCCATCAAGAGTAATTGCAAAGAGTGACGGCCCATAACCCATAAAGAGTGACGGCATCAGAAGTAGATCTAGGCAATACGAGTTTATTTTAGCGGCGAGTTGATGGCATCACACATTACTCTTGACGCCGTCAGGATACAAATCTATATATAGTTTTCTAGTTTTCATTCATTGCGTGCAACTTTGAAGGGAGAAAAACCCTAGACGAAATTTAAAGCTACTTTAAGGGTTTCAACCCTTTGTTTCTTCCATGATTAATTGAAGATAAGTCCTTTATCAAATCATTCAATATGTCTATGTGTTGTTTGATTATATCTTACGCTTGTCTTCTCTTTAACATGCTAGGCTAGGTTTTCTTTGTGTTTGCTTAGATGTAATGTAACTTAGATATTGATTATGGGTTGGTTGTTTGTTTATAATTGTTGTGGATGAATGAATTCGATGTTAGGCTTAAGAAAACTGGCAGACTTCCAATTGGTAACTTACTTGAACGTCTTAAGAAACATGATCGGATGTGTACTAAGATATTTTGGTTGTATTTAATGCGTAGGTAACAACTAATGAGGCCATATTAGGAGCTAGTAGTCGGCTCGACATAGGAAGAGGTAGAAGCTTATTGAGTTCGGGAAGATCGTACACGGACCTACGAATGGTATTAAGGAATATAACCTGTCATCCATGAAATTGTAACAAACTAATCAACCTGTAAAAGATAGCTAGGGAGTAGTGAAATCTAAGTAAACACAATTTTCTCTCATTATTGTTTACGCCACAATTTAGCTTAAGTTTAGTTTATTTTATTTTGATTACATCTTTAGTTAATTGGGTTAGTTGATTAGCAACTAATTCCGCCCACTCTTTCCAAAAACCGAGATTTTTACTTGCTTTCTCTAAAATATAAAAATACAAAAAGAATTATCCCTCACCTCTAGACCTAGTTTTAGTGAGTTTTAACCCTAGCGAACACTATTCTTTGAGTTGAATGATCAATCCCCCGGTACTTGTCACTATAATATACTACAACGAACAGGTACACTGCCTGGTGGGGATTGCAAGCTTCTCAAGATCCCTTGAGAGGTAAAACCTTTTGCGAGGGCGCAATTCCACGCATCAAGTTTTTGGTGCCGCAGCCCGGGGAATAGTTATTGTCTAGGTTAAAATTTCTTTTTATTAGGTCTACTTGCTAGATTCCTTTCTACTAAGATTTTTATTTTATTTTTATAGGTTTCTTTAGTCTATCTTATTTGTTTGTTTCTGTTGGCATAAATAATGCCTAAAAACATTATTAACATATTATCAATATCTCTATGTTTTGATTATTACAAAATATAAACTCATAGAACTAAAACTTGTGACTTCAACAAGTATTTAGTGATTAACATTTTCTTTTTACATCCAAATCACTTAAGGTATGAATAAACAAAGTGTTTAGTGCAATTTATAATCAAAGGGAAATTTAATTAAATATTACAAAGTTTATTTAATTATATAAACATATTATATATTTTTGAATAACACTTTTGGTAATAAAGAAAAATGTTTTATTCATACTAAATATATGAATTCAAATTTTTAACCAAAATCAGTTAGTTTTTCACCAAATAAACTTTCCACACTAGAAAACAAAAATTCTGGCCGTTACAGCTGGGCGGCCCCCTTAATTATAAGGGGCGGTCCCCTTAATTTTAAGGGGGCCGGCCTTGATTTAAGGGGACCGGCCACGCTCCTCTGTCAGAATTTGTTGCCTATAAATACCACCTTAAATCTGGAATTTTTCTCACCTTTTGCACTCCTAAACTTTCTGTTCTAGATCTCAATTTCCAATCTCTAAATCCTTTGATCATACATTCTTAAATCTTTGTTTCTTAGTGATCCAAAGATCATCCTATCAAGTGCAAGAGAAGAATACGTCTATCCCTCAAGACAAGAAGTATTACAACTTGTTGTGATCTCCACATCTAAGTTGTTTGAGCATCATTATTATATTCATCTCATTGTGTGATTAGTTGTGAATATTTGTTAGAAGATAGTTTAGTTAGATATATATAGTGTGATTGGTTAGTAGTTAGTTGTGAAGAAGAAAAGTTAGGAAGAAGATTGGTGTGTAGAAGATAGTTGTGAAGAAGATTGGTGTGTAGAAGATAGGTGTGAAGAAAATTGGTGTGTAGGAGATAGGTGTGAAGAAGTGGTGTGATCAAGTAGTGAATAGGTGTGAAATAGTTGTGTAGAAGGTGTGAATAAGTTGTGACGTAGTTGTGGTGTGCAAATTGGTGTGTAAGGTTTTCTCCGCTATAAGGGAGCTTGTTGACATAGTGAAGAAAACTCTCGAGTTAGGTGCTCGGGGAGTGGAGTAGGGCAAGGAAGGTGACCTTGTAGCCGAACCACTATAAATCTCTTGTCTCTCGGTTCGATCTTTCCAACTCTCATCTATTTCTTTACTTACATTATTATTGATTTATCATACTTATTTAGTGTTGTTCATATTGTGCATGACTTGATTTCATATAGCATCGAATCTATATTTTTGAAAACAAAGAAAACTTTCAAACAATCTTTTATAACAAATTAAAAAGACGTAAAACTATTCAACCCCCCTTCTAGTTTTCCACAGTTTCCTTTGTTCGTAAACTATATCGATGGATAACAATAGCATTGATAATTTGATTCCTGTAATTCGTGTTTTTCGTCGTAGGATTTTCCGACTACCCGCCCCAATCCCTTTAGTGGAAAATGAGAACCCACTTGACCTCTTGCCTGACCATCACTTTATCAATAATTCTAAGATGGAGGAGTCTGACCATGATAATATCCATAGGGCTAGTCCTTTTTACTATTCGAACTCCGGTGAGGACCCAGATGATGGTGATATAATTAATGAGGATAGGAAGATGAGATGAACCCTCTTAGGTATGTCGACCCTAGGACAAGGATTGAGAATGACAACTCATTTAATATGCAGTTTCCTTGTAAGATTGGATTTAGGAGCTTTGATGCCTTCCTTAACTCATCTATACCAATGAACATAATCTCGCGTAGTGAATACAATAAAATTATGGTGAATGAGTTAGAATACAAAGGAGATAATACTGTTGCTAGGGCAAAGACATTGCATGTGTTTGTAGGAAGCTTTCTTTATCTGGTTGAGTTTATGGTTTTGGAGAATCTAGGAGAATTTATCGATAGTAACTTAACCCAAGTTGTGTTTGGGAAACCCTTCAAAAGGTTAACCATTTAGATGAAAAACTTATGGAAGGGTTGATTACATTCTCGGATGGGGATGAAGATTTGGTTTACCAAATGCCCCGTGTACACCCTAGGTTCAAGGATTTTTCTATTGAGAAATGTAATAGGTATCCACCTCTTGATATGCTAAGTGAGAATGATAAAAGGAAAGGGCTTAAATATCCTCATGAAAAGAACAAAAGGTATTATCGCGGATGTTTAGAGCTAAGTGATGACTATAAGAAAGATGAAGCAACTATTAGATGGTTCACACTTAGGTATGTGAGCATAAGCGACACACAGTAGGATTTGACGTTGAGTCTAGCTACAAGACTCGTAAATAAAGAAAAGCGCTTCTTGGGAGGCAACCCATGTTTTATTTGTTTTATTTGATTGTTTGTTTGTTTGATTTTATTTATTTCCGTATGCATGTTTTACTTTTATTGTTTGTGGATCATGTTTCATACTAAATTGTGAAAATGCTTTACCTTGTTGTTTGTCTTAACTTCATAAAATGGTATTGTAACACCCCCTAATTTGAAATGCGGCAGCGGAATAGTAATTAGAGTGTTACGGTGAGGATCGAAGTCATAATGATAGAAAACGGCTCGAAAGAGACGTTTTAAAACATAATTTCATTTATAAAAATTCAACATACAAGAGGTCCTTATCAGAGCATTATAAAAGTCTTGATGTTTTGAACTAAATCAAACATCATTTATTTTACACCATTATTGAAATAAAGAAAACATGTTTTGAAGATTTTTGCCGCCCGTTTCATGCTTGCTTCCCCTGCTAAATACCTGAGATACATGCTTAAAAGTCAATAAAAATGTTGAGTGAAATCATAGAGTTTGAATTTAATAATCATTTTGATACACAAGTAAGATTGTATTGGAAAAATACAATCAGTTTGAAAATATTGATATTGCAGTTCATATATTGCTCTAAGTCTCATGACACGCAAACGTTAACAAATACCGTAAAAACGGAGGTGTTTATCAAATCAATGATAAATTTGCTCTCGTGTAATAAGTGATTTGCCAGTTCCTATTTTTACTCAAATATAATTATCACGACTAACCACATGCATAATGGCATTCCGTCAAGTATTAATGGGACAGGCTGTCAAACCTTAAATAGATCTATTCATTATATTCGCGTTCACCTCAGTGATTAATGGCTCATGAATAAGGGTCTTTTGGCAATAGCTAACTTAGGCATATATCAGTCAGGAAGCATACAAAAAAATACTTGCGATCTATTTGTAACATGTATCCCCCTCACGGAGTTTTGAAAATAAGTAAATGTGAGGCTATAACTCACCTTGATTGATACTGAAAATGAAGAAAATAAAGTCGGACGAATTTATGAAAACGGCTTTGAAACACAACCTGATAAATAAATTTATCTAAGAACTTGACCAAATACTTTTCGGTAATTACGAAGAAATAACGAATATTAGATATTCGTTATGACGAATAAGTGATGTGCAGTGAAATTCATGTGATATGCATGACATGACAAAATATGATTTTTAAATTATCCATCAAAGTTTTACCTTTTTAATCGTAAGTAAAATATTAACTTTTTAAATATCGTTATATATATTATTAACGTTACGTTAAATAATATATATATATAAATAAAATAAAGTTTAAACGTAATATGAAATAAATTGACGAAAATAGAAAATAAATAAGAATGATAAATAAGTTACGTTTAGTCTTTGTCTCTTTTTCCAATTTTACCATTTTTACACTAACGATTACTTGCGTTACATCGTTAGTCCTTTTTATATATTTTTCAACTATAGTCCTCTACTTTGTCCAATAATCAATACTAACCTTCGAATATTAATTTTTATCACATTTTACCCTTATGTTTCTGTATTTACAAGTTTAGTCCCTTCTTTTCAATATTTACACATTTAGTCCCTCTAGGTGTTGTCGTGTTACATTTTTAGTCCAAATTTGCAAAAATAATTATAAAACTTTTCTAAAAATTTCCGAAGCTTATTAAATAAGTATCAAGCTTATTTTAACTGCTTATTTATTCAAAAGCTTATTTTTTTAGCTTATGGGCTGCTTAACGAAACAATCAAGGCCCATTTAGAGTTTTGGAGGCGAGGGCATGGAAAAAGTTTTGGGCTTGGCTTTGGGTCATTTTTATGATTCTAAAAACATTTCATATGGGCCCAGTGGGCTTACGGATTTTAAATACTTAATGGGCTTTTGTTGAGCCCAAGTCGACAAACATAAGGTTTTATTATAATTTTTGGTTTGAAAAATCCGGTTGATGTCAATTCAAAATGGATCGAGTAGGATGTCAAAACGTGATTATTTTCACAAGTCGTTTATATGAAAATGTTAGTTTTCTAGGTGGTCTATGGCGTCGTGAAATAATATAGTACCTTTGTTAAATGAAATTTTAAGTTATACGAGTGATTTGTAGCATGGTTGAAACGATTTATATTTTGAAAACTTAGAAATTTTACTAAGTGTTATACTAAATTTCATACGATGGATGTAATTTGAAATGGATGCGTGAAATGCTTGTAACTTTATAACTAACGTGAATTATGTGTGCTACGTGACTCCTAGGCCTTCCAAGATAGAGGCTAGTCACGTTTCGTGTACTAAAAATAAATATGAACGTGTAATATATATGTAAAGTATATACGTTCGAAACAAATTAAACATGGTGCATGACAATAATCTAACGTGTGAATTGGAATAGAAACGAACAAGAAAGACTTACAAACACCTTAGAGGTGATCAAGAGTCGAGTGTGATAGAATGGAACACAAGAAAATCACGTTTCACTATATAACCCAAACGTTATATATAAATATCAACCCGATTTCCTTTCCTTGCTTCCAATAATATACCAATCGATTCCCTGGTCTTGTAAGTGTATTTTGAAGGACGAATTAACTAAGTGAAAGAGTGTGTGAATGAATAAGAGCAAGTGCATGCATGTAGTTTATATATTACTTGAATATATAACACGTTAGTAAGAAAATTTCCATGAGAACTCTTCGTATACTATAGCATGTCAGTAACTAGCTCTTAGTTTAAATTTTATATTGATTTAGAAAGGCTTGTGAGAGCACAAAAGAAGGAAGGTGTTGGGGTGATTCATGCCTATGTCGACCATATGATTTTCCATATATACGATTTACCAAATCGTACACTACTTATTTATACATGATCATCTTTAACATTTGAGCATAGAATCATCTCAGGAATATTATTAGGAACGATTAGAAACAAACGGGATTCAAAACGGTTAAGTTTTGAATATATTGTAAATCGATTTGGGTTTGTACAAGTCAAATACTTTGCCTCTTAAAAACGTATCAAAACTCAACGTATGGACGTGAGAATTGACACACTAATAGTTGGCTAGTAGGTTAATGAGATGAGAAAATAAAATACGTAGGTCGTGTGTAAGATTTAGAAATAAACGAGGTGTTTTGGGGAGGGTTTGAACTTGGTCGATCGGATGAAAATATAAGAAATGGATTTTGGGCTTTGTTTCATGGGCTTAGGAATAGTAATTGAGGTTGTGGGCCGAAATAATTAAGGGTCCGTTTGGCTAATTTAGTGATTAGAGAATTTTAATTATATTTACTAAATATAATTAGGATTAGGATTTAGGTTTAGGATTAAATGAAAAGTTTAGGTTTCGTGTAACATGTCGAGGATTAATTCCGTCATTTCGTGAATTATATTATTTTGTGAAAATCGCCAAAATAATATAATAAGAAAAAATTCAAATTTTTCCGAGAAAATGGGAATTAGAAACGATAACGAAGGACTATTTATTTATTAACGATTTAATTACAAGAAATTTTTACAGGGTTCTACAGGTATTTCGCAAAAGATAAGTGTAAGGGAAAACTAAATTTGTTTATAAGAACGGAATTGAACATGAACCACAACAATATTAAATGAACATTTATATTAGTATTTGTTTGAGTCAAATGCTTGTATCGAGTCATAATGATGTTTTGCAGGACATTCCAGGAATTAAGGCGTAAGTTTTTCCAGAAATTTTCCGGAAACTTAACATGAGATTTCTGTCAGAACACTCTGACGACGTCAGGATTAACACCTGATGGCGTCAGGTGTAAAATTCTAGAAATTTTGCAAGTTTTGTTTTTCTAACGGAGTCTTAAAGTTTTTGTTAAATCTTTAGTTTTATAAATTCCAGAAAATCTGCAAACATTCATTCCACAAGCATTATATCCTTATATATATAGATTGCCGCTGATTTTACGCGAGGTTGCCATGATTGTTTTCTCAGGTTTAACATGTTATATTGGACAAGAAGATGATTTATTATTTCGGAAGGTAAGCTTTCAACGTTCATTTTCTTGGAGGAGGATTTAACCATGTTATCCATTTATCCACACCGAATGAATCAGGGGAGTATTTACTTTCATTCTTTTACCTTATTTACTTTTACATCTTTTTATTGAACATTGGGGACAATGTTCAGCCTAAGTGTAAGGGGAGGGTAAATGATGATACCTTAGAGAATACAATTACGCTTGAGTTTGTCTGTTCAATAGTAGGTGTGTAATAAAACTAAGAGAAATACTTGTTAGGGCAATTTTAGCGCCAAATTTAATTTTTTTTACAACATTTAGGAGTGAAGCTTTAGCCTTAATGAGCGTCTTATGGATAGGAGTTGTATGACTAGCATAAAAAAACCGTACCACTCAAAAATTTTATCAAAAAAGGTAGTGGCCATCCGAGTATTAGATTAATTGGCTAACGCGCCAGCGCTAGTGTATGACTTGGTGACCATCTGTTATGCAAGTAACGTGCCAGCGATCCAAGAAGTGCACTAGTTAGCATCAGTTAGTTGAGGCTTCAAAGACTCGTACCGGCCTTCTACTAAGTGAGGTTCGCCGCTAGACTTGTTAGGAGAAGCCTTAGAGCTTATGAGTGTACCGGTAGCACTTAGATTCTAGAACTTGCGTTAGTGATGCACCCGAAACCGCTAGTGAGACTACATTCGTGTAGTTAGGATTTACTACATGATAAGAGGCATTAGGATCACCCTTGTGTTAAACCCGTATCATAATTACTTGACCAATAAAGTCATAGTTCCTTGACTAATAAAGTCAATTAATTTTCCCACACCTTTGCATTGTACTCATTTTTAGTACACGATAGCCCTAATACACCCCTCCGAGCCTATCTTTTTCGTTTCTAACTTTAAGCATTTTACTTAAAGGAAGAATTTGTTTACAATCCACCTCAAATGTGCAACCAAATCGCCTTAGCCTTCTATGTATGCACTCATCTTTAGTGCATTATTGTTATTTGTTTAAACCTTTAGTTAATTGTCTAATTGATTACATGGTTGCTAAGTCGAGTCATATCTTGTACATATTGTTTTGGGACAATTGGGACTCATGGGTAAAGTACTATTGTTATAGAGTATTGGGGAAGAACATCATATATTACCCCCATAGTGCGTTAATTTTAAAAAAGTACTCCAAGTGTTTTGATTATCTTGATTCGAGTCATTAGAATAGTTAATTGTAAAGTATGTAAAAGTTCAAGTGTAAGGGGAATGCATATTCCCTATGATGTATTATTTTGGATGGTAGGGTAAAAGTGTATGAAAAAAAATAGAAAAAGAAAAAACATACGGACTACCATCCCGTTTCCTTTTATGTTTATTTTATGTTTTTGTTAGTTTGTGATTAGCTTAAGTCGAGTCGAGTCTTGGATTAGCAACGCCACATTGTACATGTAATTAACTAAGATGATTAACTCGCCACCAGTAAATATTGCCTTTATCCAACAAAACCGTGTTTATCCTATCCCTACACCACACGTTATAACCCTTTAAAAGACCTCTTTGATAGTTTATCCTAGGTGCTTACGCCAAGTGGTGGAGGTTTGATCCTTTCCCAAGCCTATGGTAATCTATTTGCTATGACAGGTAGTAAGAGATGTTGTATTTTGATTAGAATAAAAGCGTTAAATGAACCCTAACTTGTATTTTGATTAGAATAAAAGCGCATTTGCTTGAGGACAAGCAAATCTCAAGTGTAAGGGTATTTGATGAAGTGAAAAGTGTACCGCTTTTGGGGGGTCATTTAAGGCCAAAGTCGAGATTATTTGATCAAATATTGCCCTAAATCGTTCCTTTTGTCATTTTAGGTACTTTTGAGAGGAATTTTACAAAAGGAAGCATTTTGGACGTTTTTGGAGCGAAAAAGTGAAGAAAACGACAAAGTCTCAAAATCATGCTGGAAATTGCACTTGACGACGTCACATGGTGCTAGTGACGGTGTCATGAGTTGACAAAATGGTGGATAAATCAATTACATGTGACGCGCCAGAATGTTTTGTGAAGGGGTCGTGACGACGTCACGTATTAAATTGTCAAGGCCATCAAGAGTAATTGCAAAGAGTGACGGCCCAGAACCCATAAAGAGTGACGACGTCAGAAGTGGATCTAGGCAATACGAGTTTATTTTGGCGGCGAGTTGACGGCGTCACACACTACTCTTGACACCGTCAGGATACAAAATCTATATATAGTTTTCTAATTTTCATTCATTGTGTGCAACTTTGAAGGGAGAAAAACCCTAGATGAAATTTAAAGCTACTTTAAGGGTTTCAACCCTTTGTTTCTTCCATCATTAATTGAAGATAAGTCCTTTATCAAATCATTCAATATGTCTATGTGTTGTTTGATTATATCTTACGCTTGTCTTCTCTTTAACATGCTAGGCTAGGTTTTCTTGGTGTTTGCTTAGATGTAATGAAACTTAGATATTGATTATGGGTTGGTTGTTTTTTTATAATTATTGTGGATGAATGAATTCGATGTTAGGCTTAAGAAAACTGGCAGACTTCCAATTGGTAACTTGCTTGAACGTCTTAAGAAACATGATCGGAGGTGTACTACGATATTTTGGTTGTATTTAATGCGTAGGTAACTACTAATGAGGCCATGTTAGGAGCTAGTAGTCGGCTCGACATAGGAAGAGGTAGAAGCTTATAGAGTTAGGGAAGATCGTACACGGCCCGACGAATGGTATTAAGGAATACAACCCGTCATCCATGCAATTGTAACAAACTAGTTAACCTGTAAAAGATAGCTAAGGAGTAGTGAAGTCTAAGTAAACATAATTTTCTCTCATTATTGTTTACACCACAATTTAGTTTAAGCTTAGTTTATTTTATTTTGATTGCATCTTTAGTTAATTGGGTTAGTTGATTAGCAACTAATTCCGCCCACTCTTTCCAAAAACCGAGATTTTTACTTGCTTTCTCTAAAATATAAAAATACAAAAAGAATCATCCCTCACCTCTAGACCTAGTTTTAGTGAGTTTTAACCCTAGCGAACACTATTCTTTTAGTTGAACGATCAATCTACGGTACTTGTCACTATACTATACTACAACGAACAGGTACACTGCCTGGTGGGGATTGCAAGCTTCTCAAGATCCCTTGAGAAGTAAAACCTTTTGCGAGGGCGAAATTCCACGCATCAGTTATCATGTTGGACCACCTGGGAACTTCAACAGAATTCCTTATGGGGAGAGAAGATCAAAATTAGAAGAAACCATAACCAAATATTTGGAAGAATCAGCAAAAAGACAAAAAGAATAAGATGATTGGTTAATGGAGTTTCAAGAAAGCACCAACAAAAGCCTCGACAATCATGATAGGTCTCTAAAAAACCTTGAAGCTTCAATTGGAAGGCTTAGTGACGAATTACACAAACGACAAGTCATAAGAAACAAGTCTGTGGGAACATGCATGGCTCTTGTAACTAAGGATAATATCGAAGACTCTGGAGATAAACTTCATTAAGCACCATTTGATGATCCTGATATACAAGACAACACCAAACAACCTGAACGAGCACCTATACGGTTGCCGAACAAAGAAGATAGTGCGAAAAGTTTCGCCCTTCCATGCTTAATTGGGAAACATAGTTTAACAGCATTAGCTGATTTGGGATCAAGCATCAATGTCATGCCATTATCTTTATTCCGATGTTTAAACATTACTTTCCTTGAGAAGACAAATCTGGTGATTGAAATGGCCAATATGACTAGGGCCACTCCCGTGGGCGTTGTTAATAATGTCATTGTGAAGATCGACAGTTTCTTTTTCTCGGTTGATTTTGTCGTTGTTGACATGGAAAACACTCTTAATGAAGACCTTATCCTTGGAAGACCTTTCCTTGCAACTACACGAGCACGCATCAACGTTTTCATGAAAAAAATTTCATTAGGAGCCTATGATAAAAGGGTTGCATTCAAGATGAGGAAGACATCGCTAATTAAAAATGAGGAGGTAGCCAGTTCATGCATAGCTAACAATGCAACCGAGGAACCTTATCCCGCCACACATGGAGTTTCTGATGAGGTATTTAACTATATGACTCCTCTATGTCTATTATATGCGCATAACATCGATCAGGAAACTGAAGAAGATGGTGAAAATCGTTTGAAGGGGAAGTAGACGATGAGGACCCACCTCTCAAACCCTGGAGAGATAAAAAGCCAGTAACGGTTACCATGGTAAAACATTTTTGTGAACCTATAGCCTTTGCTAATAACGGGAAACTATGTATTCCATCATGTTGTCCAAGCACAAAATCTTGCAACGGAGGAGGACGGCTAAGATTGAGACAACTTAGAAGAGAGGCAAGAATCTGGTCATGCTATGAAGACTTGGATTTTGATCAAAACTTGTGGGACTAGAATTACCAAATTAGTATTAACTCCAATGAAGTAATCAAGTGGACATGCCATTTTTGCAAACCGGCATTAATGATAGAGAACAGGATTACACAAGCCTGGCCGACGTGTGATCCGTCACGGAAGAAATGTTATAGAGGAGAACTTATTCATGGGGATGAGGCAAAAAGATACCAATGGGCATGCTTTAATGAGTCTAGTAGATCCGAAGTTAGATATCATGGAATCTCATTTAGAAACTGGTTAAAAGTTAAATTCGGAGAAACCCAGTTAAGTGTTCAAGACAAAATGCATCATCGCAGCGAATGGGCAAAAGCAAACTTCTTTAAAAGGAATCGGCTTAATTTGGTACAATATGTAGCCCCAACGGTGTGGGATAGACCAAAGATTTCTAAGAACAGGGAGTCGGGAATCTTATCTCGACCACCTACGTGATCAACCGTGGGGATGAGTCTAACTTAAAGACTTGTTAATAAACAAAAGTGCTCTTACGGGAGATAACCCGTATTATCCTTTTCTTTGTTTTTGTTGGTTTGTATGTTTGTCTTATATTTTTGCAGGAATTGGAGCATGCAGGAGTGAGAGAATCAGTTTACTGCAGAAACTGAAGCTCTCGAATCAGCAATTACGGCGTAACCAAGTCTTATGACTACGCCATAACCATCCTTTCGTAGCTGATCTCTCCAGGTTTTCTCTAACTACGGCGTAACTCATTCTCATGGTTACGCCGTAACACTTCTCTGAGGTGTATCCTTTAAAATATTTTCAGACATACTAAACTTGTAGTAGTAATTAAATGAACTTTGTGGGTATGTTCCCTTAAGCCCTCACGAGACTTAACTCGTCCACTTGGGACACCAAGTGGTTTAAAAGGCTTGTTGCATACACTAAATACAACCGTGATTCCTACGAAAGTGAGTTAGGATTTTCTTTGTTTTTATTATTTGTTTTTTTAGATTTATACTTGTGGTAGTGTTGTGATTTCAGGGAAATGGAGTTTGCTCATGAAGGCTAGTCGAAGGCACGAAGATTTCTCGTGATCCTTCTTTCATTTTGGAGCAAATTTCAGGGAAGTTCTCGCTCTAATTCTACCTTCTCTTCACATTTACTTCAATTTCAGTACAAAAGGGACTTTGTACATTTCAAGTGGGGGGACAGGAGTAGAATTATCTTGAACTTTATCAGCCCTCCTTTTTCTAGTTTATTTTGAAATTTTTTGCCATTTTTAAACTTTTGACATGTTTTTCTTAACCGAACTAGAATAGACCTTAGCCGAGCGCATTTTACCCTTGAATTAATATGGTGAGGATTAGCCTAACCCAAATCCACCAAAATGTTTTTCTTACACTTTCTTGAACTCCTTTAAAATTCATTGTTTTTACATCACTTGCAATGGAAAACATTTTGACAAACATAGCCCATTGAGGATAAATTTCATCCGCTAAATAATTTGTTAAGACTATTATTAGAATAAACTACACAGATGGTCCTTGTGGTTTGCGTTGACTTTCACTCTTAGTCCTTTGACTTTTTTTTTGGACAAACAGTCATTAACTCTGAAAACCTTCACACTAAAAGTCCCTTGACCAAACGGGGTCCCTTTTGACTGTTAAAAGTTCCTCATGTGCAAGGCACATGAGGGTAAAATTGTCTTTTCAAATTTAACCACTTCACAAATATATATTATAAAAAAATAAAAACACAAAACACTTTCTCACATACAAAGCAAATTATTTTCTCTCTTAAAAACACAATATTCCCCTTTCTCTCATCTATCACCTACTTCAAATATAGAAAATGAAGGCCGGTGGTGGCGAACGGACGATGGCAGCAGGTTCCGGTGGTCGTCCGACGTGTCAATCGCCTGCACCATCATAAAACCCATTAAACCCATATTAATCTTATAAACTACTCCATTCCCTTTTCATTTCTTTGGAAGACACGCACCAACATAAACGATGCCTAAGAAAATGCCCAACATCACCATAATCATACCGCTTTCCCGCATCCATGATCAACTTACAACCACCATCTTCACCCTTTTTCTCTTTGACAACCTAACTAGCTCACCTACCACCTAACCTAGATATAATAAAACTGAATCAAACAATAAAAATAAAAAAGCATCATCTCAATTATAATCCAAAGGTTCATAATATATTTAATCCAATTGCATACTTATTCAAAGAAAACCTAACGGCAACCCTTCATCAGAAGCAGTAACGGCGTGATGATGGATGGATTTTTCATGCCTCAAAAGTCAAAATTACATGAATATCCCTATATTCCTTCTTCAATTCCAACACAAATCTTAACATACAACCTAAAACTCTTAATCCATAAAACCCAGATGTGTAATTCTATAAATACAACGAAAAGTTAATTTAATGAAAACCTACAATATCTACGTATTTAATGGTCGATGGTAGTGGTGGTGTGGTGGCGGCTTCAGGTAGGCGGCGGAGGTATGTGTAGGTAATTACGGGGTTCAATTTTATGTTCTATATTTAGTGTGGATTTTGATTTAAAGAGTGAGTGAGGTTGATGGATTATTGTGTGTTCTGGAGATATATATATATACATATATATATATATATATATATATATATATATATATATATATATATATATATATATATATATATATATATATATATATATATATAGAGAGAGAGAGAGAGAGAGAGAGAGAGAGAGAGAGAGATTTTTGTGTTAGAAGTCAGATTGATGTTGAAGGAGATAAATGGTGGTGGGATTTTAATTAGGCAGTAAATGACCAAATGATAAGTATTCATGTAGATATTAGTTTTGTTGAGTTGTACTCTAAGTTAATTGTATTGTAAGTTTCTTTATATTAGTTGAAAGTGGTGTGTCAAGAAGAAAGAAAGAAATGAAAAGACAATTTTACCCTCATGTGCCTTGCACATGAGAAACTTTTAACAGTCAAAATTGACGCCATTTGGTCAAGGGACTCCCAGTGTAAAGGGTTTCAGAGTTTGTGACTGTTTGTGAAAAAAAAGAAGTCAAAGGACCAAGAGTGAAAATCAACGCAAACCACAAGGACCATCTGTGTAGTTTACTCCTATTATTATTAGTTGGACATTATATTATCCTTTACTAAAATTTGAAACACGCGGATCTAAATTTGGACCCGACTTTACCCGTATCCATATCACTATTGATTTTGTTCACTTAGATCCAACTCAACTCAAACCCCATCATTCCCCACCCCATTTAACTATTGATTTATGCCCTAATTTCTTATCCTCGTCAACTAGATGAGTGATCGATAAGCATCATCAACAAGCATCATCTTTCTCATCGTGTTAAGGTATAAATTCAACTTCAATTTCTAGGGCTTATAGCTTGCTTGTGTGAATTGTTACAATGATTGTAAGCTGAAATTGCGATGATTTGATACTCATTAAGAGTATGTGTTTGTCGTTTCTTTACGTGAAATGAGTTAATAAAAGATATGTTGTCGAAAGTTGAATGCTTAGAAGTCGATAAAATGGATCGGTGAAAAATAAGTGGGTGCAACACAAGTGTTTGATAAAATGCCTCAGTGAAAAATTTTAGTAGTTGTAATGCAAGTGTTCGATAAAATGCCTCAGTGAAAAATTTTAGTAGTTGTAACGCAAGTGTTTGATAAAATGGCTCAATAAAAACATTAGTAGGTCTTACACAGGCGTATAAGTTATCTGAGAATGCTTCAATATAGTTGGACGTGAAATTTGATATAATTTGTGAATGCTCTAAATTAGTTACATCACTTATAAAACTTCTTGGTGAATAAGTTATATGATTGCATGCTTTATTGTTTTCAATTGCATATTTTTATACGCTATTTCAATGGAACAAAGTTATATTGTTTGAAGTAATATTTTTGTTGTGTTTTGGTGATGTATTAATCATTTAAGTGTTAGATAATATCATTAGGGTCTTCACCGTCACGCATTTAAATACAACACTATAATGTAATTGGCTATAACTTTGTAAAACCATATGTAAAATGAGTTTATACTAAGTATAGCTTATGTTATTAAAATATTTGTTTCTTTAAAGATATTATGATCTTACCTGTTATATAACATCTAATACATAACACACAATTTGAAAAATGGATTCAACGGGATAATGAATAGTTTATCAACTCCTTTGCGTGGGTACATTAATGGACCCGTCCCCAAGTTTTAAACCTTACCTAAATGACCCACCAAGCACCAAAAATTTACCCAAACTAGCCCTTTTCCCTCAACAACGGGTTTAGATTTCTAGAACTAGTTAGTACTTTAGTAATTTGCAGTTTTCATTTTCTTTTGCAATGAATTTTCCAACATTTTGAGTTTTTTGAAACCTTTATATGAATTGTTATCTTTTACAGACGGGTAGTTTTGTGCATGTTGGGTTGGAGTGAGCTTTATTGACATACTTGGGCTACAATATCTCAAATATGATCACATAAGTATATTAGCTCAATAGTTATCAATTTTATAGATAATATGACGATGTGATTTATGCCAAAAAATTACACTTTGCATGACTTTTACATTCTAGAGGTCAAAATTGACGCTTTCTTATTTGTGTCTCTTAAAACTGTTATTTTTTAGCTAATTTTATGGACTGTTTTTATCAGACTGGAAGAGAGACCATGGATCTTTTCATCACAGGGCATGGAAATGACAAAAATCAGCGTATGATGTAACGCTTAAAGATGTCCAACAATTACTAAACTTATAAATTGTAAGTGAATCACAATAGGGAGATAATGTTGAGAATGTATTTGACATCACTAATGACGAAACCATAAGGGGTTCAGTGAAAGCTGCAGAAATGGCTGCAGGGTAATCTTCTTCTACTATCTCCATTAAATATCCAGCAAATTGTGAATATTACGATATTAAGGGGTTCAGTGGTACTTTGCAGTGTATTTTTTAGCGTATTTAATGGATCAACTTATGTGCATATTTACAGTAATATTAAGGGGTTCTTATGACAACTGCCCATTCTATCACTAGTATGTACCCTTTCAACTGGTTAATTATATAAGCTTTAAAAGTAAAATATATTTACAGTTTTTGTTTACCAGTATCATTTATTTTCTAGTCTATTTTGTTATTACCTTCATACCAATTTCTTCATTCTTCTGTTAGGTTCTGCAACGCAAGACAGAAGAAGCTTTTATGGCTACAAAACGGTTAAACTATATATTGGAAACACGAAAGACTTCCCGTGAAACATACGGTAAACTCTCACTAAATTAATATTTTCTGTCATGTTTTGTCTGTACCTTTTAATTTCTAACAATGTAATATTGCAAACACTTGTGTAGGACCTAGCTGTGGCCCTGGAGATCAGGTATAATAAATGAGTTTGAACCGAGTATAATACACAATTTACACAAAGTTTATTTGCATATAAAGTAATGATGTTTGTTAATAGTAACCTTACATTATTACATAGGCACTGTTGAAAGCAATTGATCACGAGCTTGAGGTTTGGTGTGTGCTTATTCACACACCTTTTTCTGGCCAAATTAAGATCAAAACATACACAAACTAACCATAATTGCCAAAGATATTGTGTTTTTGTGTTCGTGATCATGCAGGAACAGATATTTCAGAAATTGGCATAAATCAGGCAAAAAAGGACAAAAAACGAGCACGAATTTGGAAAACGTGTCAAAAGCCGAAGCCGAGGAAGCAAATTACCACTTTTTGAGCTTAGATTGTCAAAACACACCCTGGGGAATCACAAAATTCCAGACATACTCCTTGGAACAAAAGTTTGCAAAATTGGCAGAAATTGTCCCTCAAGTTTGAAAATTGACAGAAATGGCCCCTGAGCATTGGATTTGGTTGAAAAGTCAACAAAGTTCCTTGGGAATTCACAAATTTTCATTATTGATCCCTTGGTGAAAGTTTGAATAAATTACAAGTTTGATCCTTGAACTTTCAAGCTTTGGCAGTTTTAGTCCCTAGATGTTTAATTATGAAAAATTATCATTCATGGTCCTTATACTATTGAGACTTGGCAAGTTACACCCTTGAAATAACTTTGGGAAAGTCACAACTTCAGTCCCTCAAAATTCTACAACCAAACGGATCCTTATTAGTCATAAAAACCCAAGTCCAAATCCAACACAAACATGAACCCACAACCTGATCCACTCCACCCCTTCTAAGTCCAATCCACCCAAAGCCCATTTCCCTTTTTAATTGTAAAAACCTCATGGTCAATGCAGTCAAACCCAACCCACTTTCCTTCATTCCTCCCCAACTTGACCCTGCACACCCTGTCACTTCCACCTCCCCCCACCATCACCATCACATCTCACCGCCCAACATACCTTGCAACTACAAAACAACAACAATTAATGCACACCCCCTCTTGCAAGATATACATGTCCCAATTGCTAATCCCTTTTTGGCACCAAAATCATCCAAGAGCCAAGATTAAAATTCACTCATCCAACGGCTCAGAAGAGAAGTGGGAAAGAACCAGAGGACCTTTTTGAGGGTTATAAATAGAAAAAGAAGGAAAGAAGCCAAGCAGCCAACTAGTTTAGTTTTTATCAATTTTTAGGTTAAGTCAAATTATTGTAACTTTCATTTCCAGTAAAACCTTAGCTTGTAACTTGTTTCTTTTAAATTAATATAAGTTCTTAGTTCTTAATTTCAAGTTATTACAACATTTTCAGTTTTATTTTAGAATTCAAGCTTTTTAGCAAAAATATGGTTTAAGCTTTTTAGTTGTCATAAGTGTTTCACAAGCTCACTTAAGCTCTCAAATATATAAGGAAACAATAAAAAGAAAATAAAATCAAAGAAACAAATCATAACAGGGTACCTAAACATTGACAGGATGGCTTTTGGAAGTTGCTAGTATTGGAATAGCAAGAAGGACTTTTACTTAGCTTATCTCTGATAAGATAGGAGCTTGTAGAGCAGCTCCTCGAGCCATTTAGACCTTGTTTTGAGCAAAGGTCCATTGTAAGATCCAATTTTTTATTTCTAGTTAATTTATTTTAATTTAGCGAATTTACTGTAGCATTGCTTATCCTTGCTTATCTCTGTGCTTATTTAGTGCCATCTAGTCATAATATTGCTTATTTAGTAGTATTAGTTTATTAAAATCCATTGTACTCAAAATCTTAGTTTAACTGTCATTTTAGCCTTTTATAGCATCTTAAGTATTTGAGGTTTAAACTTATGTCTCTGTGCTTGTTTTAACTTATTATAGCATAATATGTCATTAGAAACCTGTTTCATAATATTAAATACTCATTTGTTTCAAAAAGTAAAACTTAGTGAAACTAGTCATTTTCCATTTAACTCAAGTTCACTGCATAACCTTTGGTAAGGTTGGTTTTTGGTTTAAAATCAGTTCTCATAGCTTATTTATCAGTCCTAGATAAGTGGTTAAGTTTGTCTCATCATTTCACTTTGAAAAACCAAAAATCAAGTTTCATATCAGGTTGCTTGGATTTGTTGTCATATTTGTGTTCCAAGGTGTTTGTGATAGTGTTGTTAGTCATTTCATGTTTAAGTAGGTTGTATTAGGTTAGTGAAAGCATAAAAACCAGGTCTTGTTTGAGCAAAAGTCAAAATAGCCTTTGATCTAACCTCATTTGATCACTGTTAGGATTTCAAGTTCAAGCAATCATCAAATCAGTTCATAAGTTGTTAGTATAGCTAAATTCATCTCCTTGTAGCTTAAAACCACTTATTCAGTCACTAGGACTCAATCAAATCTCACATTAGTCAACGTAGAATCATAATATAAAAAGTTAAAAGTGCAACTCTTTCAGAAATAAAATTTTTGCAAGAATTTTCATGGTCTCATTTTTTCACAGTTAGCCTTTGAGCTTTTTGGAAGTTAAAATTTGGTAGCTAAGCTTATTGAACCATATTTTGTTTTAATTTTAGAAAATTTTCTAGTAGCTTATTAGTGTGCTTATTTGGACCTGCAGGGCAAGCTTGTGCCCTGCACCAGGGTAGTGATCCCATAGACCTAGTTTCATAAGCCCCTCTAAGGCTTATCTGTGAGCTATAGCTTGTGACCCTTGGCTTTTTGAGAAGCTCAATAAGCCATCTTTTCATTCCAGTGCTTATTTTGGGTTTAGAACCCTTTGCCCATAGCTTATTTGTGACCTAAAGACTCCCTGACCATTCCTGCTGATCCATCAGCAGGAACCATAAGCCAACTTCACAAGCCCCTCCTTGGCTTATTAGTGGACCCTAGGGTCTGCTTATTGGCTTTTTGGAAATCCCTCCTATCCAGCTTTTTGGATCAAGTTTTATTTTGGACCCTTGAATAGACCTATGGGCCCCACATAGGGCTGCAATTAGCTCTATTTGGCCTATTTGGTCTGTGTGGTTTTGGATTTGCTTATTTTGCCTTATCTCCTTATTCAGTGTGCTTTTTCAGTTGTTCTAGCTTATTTAGTGTGCATCTCAGTTGGTTATAGCTTATTTTCTTTGTGGTAGCTTGTTTGTAGCTTATTTCACTTAAAATCAATCAAAAATCCTTAATAAGCTATCTGTTAAGCTCATAAGCCTGCATAGTGCTTATTTCTGATTTCTAAAAAAGTTGGTTTCACAAAAATAGCTTAATATCAGTTGTTTATTAGTTTGGTAAAAAGAAAAACAAGAAAAACCAAAAATAAAATAAGTAATAGCTTCTATTTAAGTCATTTGGCTTATTTTTTTGCTTTTTCAAAAATCATTTTCCAATTTTATATTTTTCTTAATTTCCTGTCATATTAAAATAGTTGTGTAAAAATTTTCATAATTTTCTGAGTAGATTTAGTATTTATAATAATTAATTTTAGTTTATTTAGTTTTAATTGAAAAATCAAAAATAAATTTCCTTTCTGCTTATTTATAAGCAATAGTATCTTTTTATATTTTTCATAGGTTTTATAAATCATAAAGTATTTTTAGGAAAATTTTCATAATTTTTACTGTTCATTTAGTATTTTTCATAATTAAATTAGTTTAAATAGGATTTAATTAATAATTAAGTAATTGATATTTAAAATAGCTTATTTATAATTTTTATAAACTTTTTATAATTTTTTAGGATTCCTGTAATGGTTAATTAGTTTTATAAAAATTTCCATAATTTTCTAAGTCCTTTTAGTATTTTTCTTAATTTAAATTAGTTTAAATTAGTTTTAATTAATTATTAAATAGTTTTTAATTAATACTAAATAATAAAATAATCAAAAAAATAATCTTCTTTTTTATAAAATTTTCTTTTAATATTAAGTTTGTAAAAAAGTCATTTTCACCCCCTCTAGTTTATTTTTGCTTAAATCTCACCTTTTTCTCTGTACGCAAATACGTTTAATTTACGTTTTAGGTTTAATTTCGTATATGATATTCCTGTTATTGTTAATATTTTTATTTAGCTTAATCCCAATCATTTCCAGTAGTGCAATCAAATCCAAGTCATTATCTGGTTACTATCCCTCAATCACTGTATCTCAAAACGTTTTCCCAAATACAATTTCATCCTCGTTGGGACATAACGACCCGTGTACACACTGTGCTTTCAACGGATCATAAATTGATCACTACTCCCACTCAGGCTTGACATGTTGACCATTTCTGGTTAATCTGTTAGGTTGGTTTGGGAGGAGTCAAGGTTATTGTGCGTGTGCATGAAGTACGTTGCAAATATGAGCGTAAAAAAGAAGAGTAAGTTTACAAAACCCTCATGAATATACAAGTTTTTTTCATAATATCAAATTTGTTGGCTGAACTATGGTTATGGTTTGAAATTTCAGGAGATCAAAAAAGGCTAAGGAAGTAGCCGAGCTCAAGGATGAAGCAAATTTATCAAAGCAATCACCTTTAAGGTTTTGCTAAATTCCTTTTTTTAACGTCATAGTTTACTTCAGAGTTGGCTTTTTCAGCCCTTTGTTTGCTCTTTGGAATAACTGATCTTTCGCGTGGGGGCATTGGAGTCATTGTTCTCAAACAATGTCACCAGGTGCAGGAAATTCAAGGATATATGCTCTTGAGACATATATGCTCTTGAGACACGCTTGCCACGTCATCCAGCACAATTGTTTCAATGGCCTCACGATTGTCAGAAGCTGAAGAGTGAGAACGGGCTTTCTGTGGCTGAGGTCGTTGGAATCAGGTTCGTTCTCTCGTTGATCAATTTATATATCTATAATATACTGATATAAGTGATAACAAATTTAATAAGGCAATGTCTGATTATACTAGCTCATAACCCCCTAATGTAGAAGCCTATCTACACAATTTTTGCAGCATTGCCTTATGTTATAGAAAATGTTTATTTCATGAAAGCATAATTAGTTTTAAGACCATAGATAAAAATACACCTCGAGTGACTTGCAACCCATTTACCTGTTCCCTTGTACCTAGTGAAGTACCTAAAAAATGCCGTTTGAATGTGAAGTATTAATATTAAATGTCTCTGTATCCAGGGTGGTACCTGAAGAATTTGCAAGAAAATATTTGCGGGAAAGTTTAGTCATTTTTTCTTTCGTACATTGCGGGCAGTAACACCACAAAGTGCAATATCAACAAGATTCAAGATTGTGTGTTATAAGAAGGCTATCATGTTTTTTTTTGTCTTTATTCGTGTTCAATGTTGTATTTCTTTAATAACATGGTAGACAAATGGATGGAGTTTTTTTTTTTTTTTTTATGTTATGGGTATTGATTATATTCTCGTTTTTGTTTGGATTAATTTGTGTTATGTTAATAAGCTAAGAATTTTAGTTTTATGTTTTGCTAAAAGTAAAAGGGTATGAAGAAACCAAGCATTTTGTGGTTGTCGGCAACTTGTGGTTAGTGACCACTTTTTTGTCACTAATCAACCAAAATAGTGATCATCATTTCGTCTCTGGTAGATTAGTGACCAGATATTTGGTCACTAATCAACCAAAATAGTGACCACCATTTATTCTCTGGTAGATTAGTGACCCGATATTTGGTCACTGATTGGTTTGAAGTTGTATCTACTCCATCCAATCAGTGACGACTTTTTGGTCACTATTTAGTGACGAAACTGCATTTGGTCTGTAAGTGTAATTAGTGACGGACCTATAGCGACCACAAGTGACCACCTAAATTTGGCCACTTATCACGTTTAGTGACGAAATTGGTACTGTTTGTGACAAAAATTGCTGGTCATTAAAGTCACTTTTTTCTTGTAGTGTTATATACTTAGATATGTACTCCTATAAAACTGTAAATATTTATGGATGTATACTAAATTGGAGGCCCCTTACAACAAGGGGCCTGTGCGGTTACATCACTTGCATATGCTAATCACCGCTACTGTAGCTAGGGAATACAGTATATCTGTGAATATTTTCAGAAAAAAGTACAGTAATTACATATCAAATTCAAATAGCCATGAATGTAATAGTCTGTGAGACGATATTGTCTGTGAGACGATCTGACATATACCTCACATAATTTAGCCTCCAATCTTACTAGGCAAAGTTTTTAGGACACGTCTCCATGTTAACATCATAACAATTTAACTAGAAAAATGATAAATTATTATTAAAACAAATTATAACTTGTGTAAGGGAATGAAAGACATGTCAGTGCACCAACGGAGGAGCTTTTGTTTCTGGCCCTTCGGTTCTTTAGGCTCGTCGCTTGTTACATTACAAGTTTTTATTCGCACGATATATAGTCATGATGATTAGATGCTAGGGCGGACAGAGGGGGGACTCCAGGGTGCCCGTGACGTATTTTTCCCCCGTTGTGTAAATTTTTGTAAAAAATCTCATTTTTTCTAAAATGCACCTTGTCCAAGAAAATCTGTTGCAAGTCTTCTTTAATTTTATTGAAAAGTACTCCGCCACTGATTAGAAGAAAACTCGAGAGTGGATGTGTAGCATTGAGTTTCAAGCAGGCTGCGTAGAATTATTAGCTTGATCTGATCTGCATGTTTGTTATTTCTAAAAATAAGATGCAAGTCTATCAAAGGATAGATTGTACTGATCATAAGTAACCACTATACAGTATGTAAAAAATAAAGTAAAACCATCACAAACCCAAAAGGTCTAAAACAGAATTCTGACATAAATATCATTTGTGGATAGTTCAAATTTTTGCAGGTTTCAACTAATTGTTAAAATCCAAAGGGCGACAAACAAACGATTCTTAAATTAAATAGCTGAAATACAAGTGATTAAATAGGCATAATAAAAGAAAAAAAATACAAACCAAAATGGTGAAATCGTTACAATTAGAGTAATACGCAACGGGTGAAGATATTTGGGCGTGACTTCTGGTTTGTATTAATGACGATCAACAATTACATAAAAGAGGGATTTTCCAACTGTGGGTTAACAAGGAGAAATATTTATTGCCACATGCTACGATACATGCTCCCCGCTATCTAACAATTCAAGGCTTTCAAGACATCTTTCCATGTAAACTTTGTTAAATCTTGAATCTGATAACACAGAACGCGCCCCTGTAATAGAATTGTAAAGTTCTAACCAATGGTAATAGTTGATCAAGAAATATCCATTGGTGGACAGTTGCATGACATTTTTTATTTCTCCATCATCTGAATTACTTCTCAGTTTAAGATGCGCATACCAAGATGCAACATCATTGTACTTTTTCATCACCCAAATCCAACAATCACCTCCAATTTCACAAGAAACCACAGCAAGACAACCACTAATGATCGTCGGTTTTCTGGAAACCCATCTAGGTTTTGGCAACACAATCTTTCCGAAAACATGAGTACTTATATTGAATGTCAGTATATAATGATCAATTAACTCGGAATAAAGCTCAGCAATCCAATGCAACACACCATTGACAAAACACGCTTGTAACTTGAGATATTCAAATGGAATAACAGGGGAAGGAATTAAAGACCAAGTGCGTGTCTTCATGGAGTAAACAAATGAATTTTCTACAGTTTCTTTATATTTGATGTAGGATATTCTCACAATCTTGTAATCATCAGTAATTGGATCGAAACCTAAACCGACTGCCACAGCTTGTTCTTTACCATGATTCCGAAAAGAGGGATGATCAGGTAAGGTTAATTTACGCCTAATTGAAGGGTTCCATAGGCTAATACGTTTTTCATGATAATCAAAGAGACAAAGAATTCCATTACAGGAATTGACAACTTTTGAAAGGTGGCAAGGGAATTGTTTTGTTGACGTATCAAACCATCCGAGTTCGTGACACAACGGAAAACAGTCATCAGAATGTAATGTATGCAAGTCTTTAACTTCTCTTCTGCTGTGATAATCCAGCCTTCTGACGCGGACATCACGGACATCACGCGAATAAATTTCCCAGTGTCTGATGATGACTTGTTGGGAAGATCGAAGATAGTGCCTGCGCTTGAAATGGGGGCTACCAATCCGAGAGTACCATGATTTGGAGAGACATCTAAATCGAACGAGGGTTTTGACCAGTAGTCTTTCAAAGATCTTACCAATCAGATCTTCACATAAATAATGTGACATCTATTACTTTATATTTCCTAGAACACAATACGATTTGTAGCATTAAATTGTTAAAGCATAATCAAGATAAGTATTGAACATTCGGTAAATCAAAATAACCTAAAAACCTAAATCTGAGTAAATGATTATTATTCCCATGATTGTACTCATAGAATGCCAGAAAATATAAATGCAAATGCATACCAACATTCAACAATTAACTAACAAAAGAAGAAGACTTTATCAAGCAAACAATTGCTAGAAGATCCGATACATATACTCATTGATCAAAGACGAAATATCATAAAATTCAAAGGGGTTGGTTTTGCTTATCTAATGGGCTTACTCAAGTTATGAAACGCCAAATAAGCTAATTTTTTTGCTTATGAGCTTATCAACTTAAGCTTATAGCTTATTTAAGTTCATAGGCTGGAGTAGATAAGCTTACAAGCTGATAAAAATAAGCTTAGCAGTTTTTTTCAAATATTAATAAACCAATAAAATAAGCTAATAAAAACACCCCCTAAGACTAAGATGAGGATTCAAAAACCTTGGTTAGTGTTATAGGAATTTACATGATTAAACAGACACAACTTGTGATTTTGATTCACAATTTCAAGTAGGGAATCATAGATATTTAAAATACTAGGATTGATTATTGACTTGAAAGTAGGAAACTTTAAAAACAATAATCAAAAATGCCAAAATCAAGAAATTAGTTAAGGATTGTAAAAAAGATGGATTTCTTGGTACTAATCAAAATCAAAGATAGAAATTTTGATTTACCTTGAGCTATTTCTATCTGCTTATAATTTTCCCGATTTGCAGTTTAGCTTCTCGCAGGCAAAGTGGAATATATGACTTTTCCTAACGACTATTTTACATTTTGATATATATTTTTTTTTTGAACAACAGTTCTGATATATGATTAAAACTTTCATTAATATTTCATTTAATGGCAAATATTTACACATTTACTGAATTAATGGCTATGTTTGGCGCAGAGCTTTTTGGAGCTTTTGGAGACGATGAGCGGTGAGCAATGAGCTTTTTGATTTTTAGTGTTCGTTTGACAAAAGAGCGGTGGGCTTTGCTATTTTTTAGGAAAGCTCCTTTTTTCAATGCTTCTTTAAGAAGCTGTGAGCGGTGAGCGGTGAGCAGTGAGCTGTGGCTACACCTCACAGCTACTCCTCACAGCCACTACTCACTGCTACTGCTCACAGCTCCTTTTGCCAAATATAGCCATAATCAGTGTTCTGAAAGGCTCAAGGCGCACTAAGGCGCAAAGGGGGGCAAAGAGCCTCGAGTCGAGGCGCATTCTAAGGCGCGTGATTCATGAATGCGAGGCGCACTAAAAACATTAAGTTTTTTTTATAATATATATGACCATTTATGTAGTTTAAATAATACAAAATAACATTAAAATACTTAATGTATGACACATATTGCCATTATAAATATTAAAATGGATCAGTTGTCACTTCTAAAACGAATCAACTCTTTAGCTCGATGACCTATATAGAGATTAAAATCCATATCAGACTAAATATGTCTGTGTCCTACACTTGTAGCTTACATCTAACAAAACTCACAATTTAGCCCAAAAATATCAAGCAAGCAACATATTAATATTCAAGTCACAATGCCATATTTTCATGATAATATGTCGTAAAGAAAATACTTTATGAAACAAAGTAACTTCTTAAACAAAAATTTCAATCAATAAAATAAACATTAAAATAATTCAAATTTACAAATCATATAAATACTCACCCTATTACTTAAAAGGCCCATGTATCTTATCTTAATATTAGAAAAGAAAAAAAATGTTACATCTCCAAGGCGCAAAAAGCCCCCAAGGCATGCGCTTTTTGTGGGATTCATGCATGTCGACAGCCTTGGTCTGAAAAAAGCCCAAAGGCTAGAGCCTTGAGCCTAGACGCGCCTTAGGCGCAATTTTGACAACTATGGCCATAATGTCTTTAAATCTTCAATGTAATTAATGCGCTTAATGTGGGCTCACTACTAGAAAAATTGCAATCACCAACGACTAAAGTATGTTGGTAAACAGCCAAAATTCGTTGGTAGTTGATGTTACCAAAGAAATCAGCAATGAAAACGAGTCGAGGTAATATTCTCGTTGGTAAAAAAAAAAAAAAAAAAAAATGGAGGTTTACCAACGGAATTTACTTGTTGCTGATATACCAACGAAAGTATCTAGTCGTTGGTACTATACCAACAATAATTGAACTCGTTGCTACATTTCAATTTCTGGTTACTTTGTTGGTAAATAGAAAATCAACAATTTGGATTACGATGCTACATTTCAACAACGGTAATCTATTTGGTGGTGGTCACGAGCGTGAATACGACTATGATGGTTATGATTACGATAACTATGAGCAGCAGGTTATGATCTTTCTGGGAATTTGGATGCTTTTAATGTCATGTTTGGCACTAAGCTTCAAGGTCGTAGGAAGTAATTATTTGTCATTGTCTTTTGTTTCATTTGAGTAGTGGTTTATTTTCTTTTTAGAAAATAGGTAGTATCTTGTTTTGTAAGCTTTTCGCCTATGTAACGGGCTGAGATATAGGATTCAACCATATCTTTTGTACTTAAACGCTTTTTTGGAGTAATGTATTTACCGAGTCTTTTGACATTTTACCAAAAATATATATATATATATATATATATATATATATATATATATATATATATATATATATATATATATATATATATATATCAACAACAATAGAAGGTCGTTGGTATTTTCAATATACCAACCAATTTAAATCGTTGGCAATTTCAACAACAAATAGTGGTTGCAATATTACGGGCAGAATTATTAATATTTTTGTTGATAAAAAAGTTGGGCGTACCTGGTTATGGGCTTATACTCTCGTACCAATTCGATCCTTAGCACTTGTTACCTGCGTACTGAGAAAATAAGACAACACCGTTAGGCTTATCGAGGGATTGTCTCCCCCGATTAGACTCCGGCGTGAGAGTAAGTAATCGATTTAGGGTTCTCGTAAAGAGTTAGGGTTGTATATCGTACCTTGAATGAGAATCGTATGATTCTATATATAGGGGCTAAGAAACCGTGTTTCTTGCTCCTTACTCTTCGCACGCGTAGTGCTTATCCGAGGTAAGGATATCTATTCCATGAATAGATAATCCTTATCGTGTACCCGGTGGGTTTGATTGGGCATTGGGCTTTGTGAGCCCAAGGCATTAATACTGCGGCCCATACCATTGTCATGATAGCCAACTCGTGGTGGACTTAGGCGCGAGTAATGTTTATCATTTGGGCTTGTGGCCCAAATATAGACTATACGTCATCATGTCCCCCCAGTCTAGTGTGCGCGGCTCGTAGCCGCGGATACTAGACTTAATATTATCAGCGGTAAGCGTGGCGGGAAATTAAGGAAACTTTACCGCCGATTTTCTAAGTGCAATGCACCTAGTCCTAGGTATTTCAAACGGATACCTTGAAAAATGGGGGTGGTGTCCACGTAGCCCTCGTGAATCGGGAAAAAGTGCATGTACCGGTTCAGTTTCAGCCGTACGTTATTGTGAGTGAGATCCACGTGGAGTTAATCTAGGGTTTTTACCACTCCCTATATAAGAGTGACCGCCCCACTTTTTACAATCACACAGTAAAACACACACTCCTCACTCATTCACCTTTCTTGAAAGCTTATTGCAAAGAAAATACTCATTTTCGTAAGTAATTTTTTGTGCGTTTCACTCGTAAATTAATGAAGATGGTCGCTCAGTTAGAAGACTTTCGCTCTGCGATGTCTATTGAGGATGTTATTCAATTTTCGTCTGACTTCTTCGTGCCTTTGGATGTCCATCCAGAGGCGCCAGAGGTGGACGCGTGTATAGCCGATTTCCCCGAAGGGAAAATAGGGCTTTACACGAAATTTTTTGAGTACGCGAATCACCGTGTACCCATATCTATCTTCTTGAGCGATTTGCTCAATCACTATCGCCTTCACATCTCTCAGTTGCACTGCATTGGTGCGGCTAAGGTGTCGAATTTTGAAGTAAACTGCCGTTTACTTGCGATAGACCCGACCGTGGACTTGTTCCGCTCCTTTTACCACACAACGTGGTCGAATGGTTGGGTTTCTTTTGCGAAGCGCCAGGGGGCGCTGCAATGTTACACTGAGAAAGTAGATGCCCTAAAAAATTGGAGGGAATACTTCTTCTGGGTTGGCGATGTAGTTTTTCCCTCTGGCTATGAGTTTTATACTCAGAGTACATTGCCAAGGGATGGGCGCCCCGCACCCGGATCCTACAGGCTTGCTGACGCGCAGATTCTAGATGCCAATCGACTGGCCATTAACCCCTATCCAGAGGAGTTTTTGGTACACGTGGGGTTGAGCCGCGCTTATTTTGGCGCTGCGGATGAGGTTCCTACTTTCTTGAGTGAGGATGGCCGGGGTGGGTGTTCATCCCTTATACTTCATGCTTTGTAAGTCTTTTATTCTTATCTTCGCGCTTTTAATAACTAATCCCTTTTTGCTCTCTTGGTTGATTGAAGTGCGCAGATGATGAGGCGAAAAATGATCCGTTTTTAGGGGGTCATTTAAGCCCGAATCTGACTTTATTTGATCAAATATTGCCCTAAATCGTTCCTTTTGTGATTTTAGGTACTTGGAGAGTGAATTCTGGAAAAGAAGTCATTTTGGACGTTTTTGGAGCATAAAAGTGAAGAAAACGGCAAAGTATCAATTTTCCATGCTGGAAACACTAGGTGACGGCGTCAAAAGTCATCCTGACGGCGTCAAAGTCCCAAGAATAAAATACCGTGGTTGGTGACGGCGTCACATAGGCCGTCATAAGTAGATCAAGGCCGTCCGAGAAAGTATTTGGCGGCGAGGTGACGGCGTCACAATGTTGTCTTGACGCCGTCAGCCCAGTTTTCCTATATATAGTTTTCTAGTTTTTACATAAAAAAGAGAGAAGTTTTGGTGAAACCCTAAAGACGAATTTGGTGGTACTTTTACAGGTTTTTCAAGGGTTCCAAACCCTTGATACCTTGCATTGTAATTGAGATAAGTGTTCTTCTAATTCAATCAATATGTCTATGTGTTGGTTGTCTATATCTTGTTCTTGTCTCAATTCAATTATGCTAGGCTAGATCTCTCTTGTGTTTGCTTAGATCTAATGAAACCTAGATGTTGATTATGTGTTGATTACTTGTTTATTCTTGTTCTTGGATGAATGATTTATATGTTAGGCTTAAGAAAACTGGCAGATCTCCAAATGGTAACATGCTTGAACGTCTTAAGAAACATGAACCGAGGCGTACTAGGTCTTTATTGGTTGTATTTAATGCATGAGCCACTGTTTACAATCCCTATAGTTGTGTTGGGTCATGGTGTAGGAGGAGATAAGAGATCATAGAGTTGGGGAGTTATGTATGCCACCCCACGAATGGTATTAAGGAATACAATCCGTCATCCATACAATTATAACAAGTAATTAACGTGTAAAAGATATCTAGGGAGTAGTGAAGTCTAAGTAAACACAATTTTCTCCAATTACTGCTCACAACCTTTGTAATAATTAGTTTAATTTCATTTTCAGTATTTTATTTTGATTATATCTTAGTTTTGGGTTAGTTGAATAGCAACTAATTCCGCCCATTCTTCCAAAACCCGAGATTTTAATTGTTTTCATAAAAATATAAAAACACAAAAATAATCATCCCTCACCTTTAGAACTAGTAAATTAGGCTTTCTAATCCTAGCGACACTATTCCTAAGCTGAACGATCAATCCCCCGGTACTTGTCACTATACTATACTACAACGATCAGGTACACTGCCTGGTGGGGGTTGTAAGCTTCTCGAGATCCCTCGAGAGGTAAAGCAAGGTGCGATTCCCACGCATCAAGTTTTTGGCGCCGCTGCCGGGGAATAGTTATTGTCTAGGTTAGGATTTCTTTTTATTAGGTCTACTTGCTAGATTCCTTTCTAGTAAGATTTTATTTTTATTTTTAGGTCTTCTTTAGTCTATCTTAATTCTTCGTGTCTTTGTTCGTAATCTTTACCATCCGACATCATGGAAGGTGGTAACATCTTTGAACCCGTCATCCCACCACAACAAAACCCACCACTAGAACCCCTTAGGCCCCGAACCTTAGGAGAGTACTCCCGACCTAGCCATCAAGGCTACCAAAACACCATTGAGCTCACCGGAGCCAATGTGACCCCCTTGCGATCCGACACCATCCGGTTGGTGCAAAGCGGATGTGCATTCCATGGACTTCGTTCCGAAGATCCAAACCAACACCTTAAGGACTTCCTCAAAATCGTAGATTCCATAGACCTAGGTATTGAAACTAGAGAGACTACCCGTTTACGCCTATTCCAATTCTCTTTACGGGATCAAGCTAGTCAATGGCTTGAGCGTTTACCCGCGGGATCCATCACCGCATGGGATGATCTCACCACTTGTTTCCTTGCTCAATTTTTCCCACCGGGGAGAACTACTAAGCTTAGGAATGACATTTTGATGTTCCAACAACGTCAAAATGAATCTCTTTATGAAGCATGGACTCGTTTCAAGGACTTACTCCAAAAAGTCCTTCATCATGGCATAGATCTTTGGCTCCAAGTCCAAATCTTCTATGACCATATCGACATCTCCACGAGGCGAACCATTGACCAATCGGCCGGTGGTAAGCTACGTGATCTTAGTGCGGAACAATCATGGGAACTCATAGAAGATCTTGCTCTCTATGACAACGAAAGTTGGAATGATCCCCGTGATTTGAACAAAATGGTCAAGGCAATATCTTTGCCTTCGAACAATTCTAGCACTCCCGACCGTAGGATCATGGAACTTGAGGACCAAGTCAAGTTTCTCATGAAATCTTACGAAGCTCCGAAGCATTCAAGCCAAGTGAACAAAATTACTTCTTCATGCGAATTATGTAGTGGTCCCCATGACACTCGTGATTGTGTGGAACTCCCCGGAACAGCTTTTGCGGACTACGCATCCACGCGTACCGACGAAGCGGGAGATAAGTGGTACACTTTCAAGCCCGAGCCAAACACATACGGTGATTCATACAACCCCTCATGGAAAAATCACCCAAACCTTAGGTGGAGACAAAACCAACCCAATTCTTCCAATCCGCCTAATCGTTATCAACCAAACGGTCCACCATCCAACCGTACCTTCAACAACAATCCTTCTAACAACTATGGTAGTACCAACATTCTTGAAGGATTGATGTCAAAATTCATGGCATCTCAAGAAGCCCGCATAGCTAGGTTCGAAACCGAATTCAACCAACAACAAACGGAGATGACCAACAAGATTGACAACTTGTTGGCAGCCCTCAACAACCAAATATTAATCACACCTAGGAAGGACACTAGGGACACCAGTAGTGGAATCTAAATTAAGGACCCCTCACCATCCAAACATGTCCACTTTGTCAATGTTGTCACTATTAAGCCGATAGATAAGGAGATAGAGGAGAGTGACAAGGATGAAGTTAGAATAGATGCCGATAGTAAGGATGAGAGTAGGGAAGTTGAGGTTAATAAGGATGAGGAATTAGAGGAGGTAGAACCTATAGAGGAATACTTTGATAAGTTGCCAACCAAGGAAGAACGGGAATACCATAAGGATTTATTCGATAGTCCCGAGAAAACATATATCTTTGGCGACCCCCTTATCAAAATGGGAGACGCCTCTAACATTAACATCCCATGTAATATCGGGCACATGCATATATGGAAAGCTTACATCGACCTTAGATCCCCCGTGAACATCATGACTAGGACTTTTTACAATTGGGTGATGAAGAAACAACTTAATTTTAGGATGATGCCCGGTAAAAATTGGATAAGTAATTTTTTAGGGAGAGTTAAGGGATTACATGTGATTATAGGGAATCTTACCTATGAGATTGATTTTATGATAGTGGAAGACACTCGTCCGGTGATAGATGCTTGCCTAAGTCAAATAATATTTGGGAAACCATTTGTTGAGGCCACTAGGATGAGTTATGATCCGACTTTAGGGATAGTTAGATTCAAGGAAGAGAATGATGAGGTTGCTTATCAAATGCCCTACAAGATTGAGCAATACCGCCTTCTCTCTAATTTCGAAAAGGAACGCAAGCAAGCGGCTTATTATAGGAATGAGGAGGATAGACGTAGAGGAGTAGAGTATGTTAGAAATAGAATGCTTGGTTTCTACAAAGAGTGCTTGCAACTAGGTCCGGAATACAAAACTGGTTTAGAAGACGACCTAGAGAGTGGAACCAATGATGAGATCACGTAGTAACCCATGACTTTGAGTCTAGCTACAAGACTCGTAAATAAAGAAAAGCGCTTCTTGGGAGGCAACCCATGTTTTGTGTGATTTTATTTATTTGATTGTTATTTGCTTCCGTATACATGTTTTATTTTTATTGTTGGTTGATCATGTTTCTCAATTAAAATGTGGAAATACTTTACTATGTTGTTTGGCCTAGTCTTAACTCCAACCTAAAAGTATTTTTGCAAAAGATAAGTGTAAGGGGAAACCCCAAATATGTTTTTAAGAAACAAACCGATCATGATTCTCCACAATATTAAATGAACATGTATATTCGTATTTGTTAGAGTCAAATGCTTGTATTGAGTCATAATGAAGTTTTGCAGGATTTTCCAGGAAGTAGGACGAAGTTTTTCCAGAAATTTTCCGGAAACTTAACATAAGAATTTCTGCAGGTCCATTCTGACGGCATCAGGGGTTTACTCTTGACGGCGTCAGGAGTTAAAAATCTGGAAATTTTACCGATTTTGTTTTTCTAACGGAGTCTTATGGTTTTTGTGAATTATTAAGTTTTATAATCTCCAGGAAATCTGCAAACTTCATTCCACAAGCATTATATCTTACTTTGTTTTCTAGGATTTAGGAACTTATATAGGATGTCGCTGATTTTACGCGAGGTTGTCTTGTCTATTTTCTCAGGATTTACAGGTTATGTTTGACAAGGAGATGATTTATATTCTGGAAGGGAAGCTTTGATTGTTCGTTTTCTTGGAAAAAGATTTAACCTGGCCGGGGTGGGTGTTCATCCCTTATACTTCATGCTTTGTAAGTCTTTTATTCTTATCTTCGCGCTTTTAATAACTAATCCCTTTTTGCTCTCTTGGTTAATTGATGTGCGCAGATGATGAGGCGAAAAATGATCCGTTTTTAGGGGGTCATTTAAGCCCGAATCCGACTTTATTTGATCAAATATTGCCCTAAATCGTTCCTTTTGTGATTTTAGGTACTTGGAGAGTGAATTCTGGAAAAGAAGTCATTTTGGACGTTTTTGGAGCATAAAAGTGAAGAAAACGGCAAAGTATCAATTTTCCATGTTGGAAACACTAGGTGACGGCGTCAAAAGTCATCCTGACGGCGTCAAAGTCCCAAGAATAAAATACCGTGGTTGGTGACGGCGTCACATAGGCCGTCATAAGTAGATCAAGGCCGTCCGAGGAAGTATTTGGCGGCGAGGTGACAGCGTCACAATGTTGTCTTGATGCCGTCAGCCCAGTTTTCCTATATATAGTTTTCTAGTTTTTACATAAAAAAGAGAGAAGTTTTGGTGAAACCCTAAAAACGAATTTGGTGGTACTTTTACAGGTTTTTCAAGGGTTCCAAACCCTTGATACCTTGCATTGTAATTGAGATAAGTGTTCTTCTAATTCAATCAATATGTCTATGTGTTGGTTGTCTATATCTTGTTCTTGTCTCAATTCAATTATGCTAGGCTAGATCTCTCTTGTGTTTGCTTAGATCTAATGAAACCTAGATGTTGATTATGTGTTGATTACTTGTTTATTCTTGTTCTTGGATGAATGATTTATATGTTAGGCTTAAGAAAACTGGCAGATCTCCAAATGGTAACATGCTTGAACGTCTTAAGAAACATGAGCCGAGGCGTACTAGGTCTTTATTGGTTGTATTTAATGCATGAGCCACTATTTACAATCCCTATAGTTGTGCTGGGTCATGGTGTAGGAGGAGATAAGAGCTCATAGAGTTGGGGAGTTATGTATGCCACCCCACGAATGGTATTAAGGAATACAATCCGTCATCCATACAATTATAACAAGTAATTAACATGTAAAAGATATCTAGGGAGTAGTGAAGTCTAAGTAAACACAATTTTCTCCAATTACTGCTCACAACCTTTGTAATAATTAGTTTAATTTCATTTTTAGTATTTTATTTTGATTATATCTTAGTTTTGGGTTAGTTGAATAGCAACTAATTCCGCCCACTCTTCCAAAACCCGAGATTTTAATTGTTTACATAAAAATATAAAAACACAAAAATAATCATCCCTCACCTTTAAAACTAGTAAATTAGGCTTTCTAATCCTAGCGACACTATTCCTAAGCTGAACGATCAATCCCCCGGTACTTGTCACTATACTATACTACAACGATCAGGTACACTGCCTGGTGGGGGTTGTAAGCTTCTCGAGATCCCTCGAGAGGTAAAGCAAGGTGCGATTCCCACGCATCAGCAGAGATGGATCTATTTGCTGTGGTGAAGCTGGACAGGCCGAAGCAGGTAACTATAGGGGTGCGCCCTCTGAGGGAAGGTGAGCAGCCTCTACTGGAGGCGACAGAGGGTCGCTTGACCGTGCTGCCAAAGGTGGTTCATGAGGACACGCCGCCGCGTCAAGTGATGCCCGTTCAAAGCGTACCGCCAGATGTGGAGGTGGCGCTAGAGGAGCCACGCGCTCAGTCGTCTAGCAGCGTAGAGATCCTAAAGCCCGAGGATGTGCTAAAGGAAGAAGTGGCGCAGAATATCAAGCGCAAGGGAGAGGCTGGGACTAGTGGTACCAGGAAGAGGCGTCGCCACCTTATTGTGGATGCGGGGTCTACCGCGGAGGAGACTTCCTCTTCTGGCGCAGGGAAAAAGGCTGCTGAGGCTTCTCCATTTTTGTAAGTGTCTGCGCCTTTATCATCTCTTTCCCCCCTTTTATCATATTACTTGTTGTAATATTTACTAACTATTTTTTGTTTCGTAGGGATGATGCTGCGAAGAATGATGGGGTCTTCGTTGATGAGGTTTTCTCTCCACAGAATGAAAACAGGGAGGGGAAGACCAAAGTTGCTGATGGTGGCGAGGCGCAGCAGCTAATGGATGAGCTGGCTGCGACCACTGCGCGCCAAGCTGAGCTGGTGGCTCAGTTAAAGGAGAAGTATGTCGGGGAGAGTAGTGCGCTTGCCCAGAAGGATGAGGAGTTGACGACTCTCCGTGCGCAGTTGGCTAATGAGCAAGTGGAGCTGGAGGCCTCGAGGGCGTATGCTGAAAAGATCGCTGGGGATAAGGTGAGCATGCTAGCCGACCTTAGGTATGCGAGGGCTAAACTTGAGCAGATAAAGGTTAAAACTTCCTGGTCGGTGTCCTATCTTGAAGAGAAGAGGGCTGAGCATCATGCCAGCGTCCAGGAGTTCCAGGGGCGCATCGAGAAGGCGATTACGCTGCAAGAGGAAAAGTTGTGCGCCCTCAGCATAGAGTATGACGAGGAGCTATATCCCCACTTGATGTCTACTATAGCTGAGCGCAGGTATTTGTGTTTTACTTGTCTTTATAATTGCTTTATCGCCGCGCTTTTTACTTACACAAATTGTCTTTGTGAATGTAGGTGGTTGATTAGCCATGGGCTGCGCCTGGTAGCCCTGAGCACACTAGAGTCCGCAGAGGTAGTGGATGCTTTTGGGAAGGTGGTGCATTGCGCGATTGCGCGTGGTCGATCGCAGGCCATGGAGGATCTTCATGAGGCCAAGCTGCTGGAGAAGGACTTGGCGGAAGTCCCTGGGTACAGCCCTACGGCTTATGATGAGCTGCTGCAAGCGATGGCGGGGCTAAAGGTTCTTGAGTTGCCGCACATTGGGAGGTTGGAGCGCGATCGAGATGACCCCATAGATGTGCTGATGGCAGGGTTGACATTGCAGCGCCATCTTGGGATAATGCGGAGGAGGAATCAGATTACTATCTGAAACCTGATGTTTCGCAGCTTCAAGTTCCTGTATTCGCGCGGCCTCGCGACATCCTCAAACCTTTTGCTCTTGAAAGGGAGATTCCCTTGAAAGAGGTGCTGGAGCATCATGAGCAGAGGGTTGCTGTAAAGAAGGGTATCAAGGGCAAGGCCGTGATGTGTGGCTTTGGCGCTGCACACCTTCCCAGATCAGATGGCGTGGCTGTGAGCGTTCCGACCGTATCTATGCAGGATGCTATAACTTTGAGTAAGCTTAAGGAAGCGGGGAGTTCCGCCGCTCCAGAGGAGAGTCCTGAGCATCGCCATAGTATATAGGCTTTTTGTATATTTATGTATCTGTCCTTGTAATTGTTATTAATAAATGTGGAGTAAGATACATTGTTGTTTTAAGTTCGGGACTTGAATATACTTGCATTGTTTGCTAAGTTTGCTTTTTTTTTTAACTAAGTCTTTTAAGTGCGTGACTTTGAAGAATTATACTTGCATTGTTTGCGAAGTTTTATTATTTGACCAAGTGTCTTGGCTCGTTATATTGCTAAGCTCGTACGGTGTACTTAGTATATGCGTATCCGTCGTGGGGTGCGCGTGTGAAACTTACCTCGACGTCTCAAGAGTAAGGCGTTTAGCAAGGATACGTGATCCAATGTTGATGGGTTTGCAACCCTCTTATTCAACGAGTAAATTAGTAGGTTAACTCATCCTTTATGCCTTCGTGGGTCTTTAAGTGGTGCATGCACGCCATGTAGGCAGAGATATAAGATAAACAATATTGACATATATGCAATAAAGTAAAATGCGCTATGGAGTTAGCTAGAAACCATAACATTTTATTAATACTTGCAAGTTATTAGAAAAAATAGAAAATACAATTCCTAGAAAAGAAAAGAAAAACAAACACTTATTGGGCACCTCGTAGGATGCAAGGGTGTTTGTGTAAGGGCCGTAGCCTAAAAGTAACATTTTTTGAGATTGCAGATGTTCCAAGTGCGCGCTAGGTCGTGACCTTCCATGTCGCGCAGTCTGTATGCGCCATTGCCGAGTGCGTCTGTGACCTCGTAAGGTCCTTCCCATTTAGGTCCGAGCTTGCCCGTGTCTTCTGCGTGGCTCGCGTCGTTGGCGCGGTAAACAAAGTCTCCTGGTCTGAATGAAGTGTGTTTGACTTTTGCATCATAATACTTCTTCATTTTTGCCTTGGCCTTTGCTTCACGTATAGCTGCGCGTTTGCGTCTTTCTTCCAGTATATCTAAGTCTATGCGCCGCTCCTCGTCGTTTGTCGTGACGTTGACCTCTGCTGTGCGTATAGTTGGCATTCCTATTTCAGCTGGTATGACGGCTTCTGTTCCATAGACTAGGGAAAATGGCGTGTCGCCAGTACTGGTTTTGATTGTTGTGCGATGTGCCCACAAGACTGCGATTTGCGCGCTCAACTAGGCCATTGGTTTGTGGGTGTTTGACTGAAGCAAAGTGTTGTGTGATGTTCAATTGTGCGCACCAATCTTTGAATGGGTTATCACAGAATTGTTTTCCATTGTCTGATATGATCGCGCCCGGTAGTCCGAAGCGACAGACAATGTTGTCCCACACAAAACGTTTGACTTAGTTGCCCGTGATGTTCACTACCGTTTTGCTTCGATCCACTTTGTAAAGTAGTCTATGGCCACAATGAGGAACTTTACTCCTCCAGCTGCGACAGGGAAAGGTCCTGCGATGTCAATACCCCATTTGTAAAATGGCCATGGTGAGGTAATTGGTGTTAGCTCTTGTTGTGGTCGGCGCGGAATTGGTCTATGTACTTGGCAATTGCTGCATTTTCTTATCAGATCGCGTGCATCACGATGCATTGTTGGCCAATAGTATCCTGACCTTAGAGCGCTTGCCACCACGGATCGTGGTCCTGAGTGCATACTACATGATCCAGCGTGAATTTCGCGTAGAACGTATTCTGCTTGAAGGGGTCCAACACATCTGAGCCATGGCTGTAAAAAAGACCGTCGATAGAGTACATTGTCACGTAGTTCAAATCGTTGTGCTGCGCGACGTATTCTTCGAGCGTCTTTATGATCTTGGGGTAGGACTCCCTTGCTAATAAATTCGATGATAGGTGTCATCCATGTAGGATCTTGTTCCTCTATCACCGTTGCTATTTCCCTTTCCAAGATTGACTTGTTTTTTAGGGTTTCCACCAATACCTGTTTTGAGAGGTGTGCAAAGCTTGTGGATGCGATCTTGCTGAGTGCGTCCGCCTTCTTGTTATCTCCTCTAGGCACCTGTTTTATTGTGAACCTATCAAAGTTTTTGATCAAAGATTTTGTCTTTTCCAGGTATTGGGTCATGTGTTCATCCTTGGCCTCATATTCACCTAGCACGTGGTTAGCGACCAGTCGCGAATCTACGTTTGCTTCTAGGTTGCGAACACCCATTTGAATTGCAATACGTAGTCCAGCTAGTAGGGCTTCGTATTCTGCCTCATTGTTTGTGGCTGTGAATTCAAAGCGTAGCGCATAGGTGAATTCCATACCTTCTGGATTTGTAAGAATAAGGCCTGCGCCTGATCCTTCTACACATGGAGATCCATCTGTGAACAGAATCCAGGGTTCCTGTAAATCTGTTTTAGCTGCAGATGTCGGGCTGTCGCTGTCTGGCTTCTCCACGATAAAATCGGCTAGGACTTGTCCTTTGATTGCAGTGCGCGGTCTGTATGAGATGTTATACTCACTTAACAGTACACTCCATTTTTGTAAGCGTCCTGATGCGTCAGGCTTAGAGATAACTTGTTTGATTGGCTGATCAGTGATTACAACTATTGGATGCGCTTGAAAGTATCTGCGCAACCTTTTGGCTGCGAACACTAGAGCCAAGACCAGCTTCTCCATAGCGCTGTAGTTAGTCTCTGTTTTCTTTAGGGCTTTACTTACGAAATATATGGGTGTCTGGACGGAGTTCCTGTCTGTCAACAGAACGGCGCTGACTGCTCCATGGGTTGCCGATAAGTACATGATTAGTTCTTCCCCTGGTCGCGGTGCGACAAGTTTGGGAAGAGATGCCAGATGGTTTTTGAGTTGTTGGAAAGCTTCTTCCGCTTCGGTAGTCCAGCGAAAGTCTCCCTTTTTTGTACACTTCGTGAGTGTTTTAAAGAGGGGAAGAGATTTGTCTGCTGACTTAGATAAGAAACGGTTTAGCCCCGTTAACTTTCCATTCAGTGATTGGACTTCTTTGAGTGTGCGCGGTGAGGGGAGATCAATAACGGCCTTTGTCTTTTCTGGGCAAGGCTTGATTCCATCGGGTTCTATCAGGTATCCAAGGAACATCCCTTCGGTTGCGCCAAAGGTGCACTTTTTTGGATTTAACTTCATGTTGATCCGCCTCAACGTTCGGAATGTTTCCTCGATGTCGCGCACCAATTCGTCCTCTGTATGGCTTTTTATGACAAGGTCGTCAACATAGACTTCCAAGTTGCGGCCTACTTGTTTTTCGAAGGCTGTGTCCACCAGTCGTTGGTATGTCGCGCCTGCGTTCTTCAGGCCAAAAGGCATTTTTGTGTAGCAGTATACTCCTTGACCGGTGTGAAAAGCTATTTTTTCTTCATCTTCCACTGCCATCTGGATCTGATGATATCCTTTATATGCATCTAGGAAGCATTTGAAGGGGTATCCGCACAAGGACTCGACCTTCCAGTCTATCTCTGGCAGTGGATAGCAGTCCTGTGGACATGCTTTATTGAGGTCCGTGAAGTCCACGCACATCCTCCAACTGCCATCGCTCTTCTTTACCATAACTGGGTTAGAAAGCCAGTCGTGATAGTATACTTCGCGCATGATGCCTGCGTCTACGAGCTTATGTACTTCTTCCAGAATAGCCTTTGCACGATCTGGGGCCTGGCCGCGCTTCTTTTGTTGTATTGGAGGGTATCCTTGTCGGATTTGTAGCTTATGCTCTGTGATAGAGCGCGGTACTCCCGTCATATGCTTTGGCTCCCATGCAAAGATGTCTAGGTTCTTTTGCAAGAGTGTGCATACGGCTGCTTTACCTTTGTCAGATAAAGATCCTCCAATCGAAACTTGTTGCTCCGGATAATCTGGGTGAATAGCGACTTTTAAATTTGGCGTTTTTTCCGTGCGCTGTTCTGGAATAGTCTCCGCTTCAGTTGTTACTGCAATGCATTCTCTTGGTGGTACTGTTGTGTTATAGAGAGTGACAACTCCTCCTTCCACTAGGAATTTAAGCATTCCATGCGCTGTGGATGGTACCGCGCGCATGGATGATATTCCCGGTCTCCCAATGATACCATTGTATGGTGAAGGAGACTTTATTACCATGAAGTTTATCCATGTCGCGGTTGAGTGTTGTTCATCTCCTACGACCACCAACAAGCGTAACTGCCCCATGGGCCAAATCTTTTCTCCTGTGAATCCTGTTAATGACGTTGTAGCTGGTATCAACTGACTTTGGATTTCAGGTCGCAGCCTTTTGAAACAGTGATCGTACAGGATGTCCGCGGATGCTCCACCATCAATGTACATGCGGTGGATGTCATGTCCCCCTGTATGTATTTCAATGGTTAGAGGCTCCACAACTGCGTTGTCCGCAGCTATAGTAGGGAAGGATATCTCTTTTTCTGGGGAGAATTTCTGGCTGACTTTTTGCTTTATCTTGCGTTGCCATGATTGTATCATGTATATAGTATCAGCTTTTTCCTTTGGGGGTTCTTTCTTACCCCCGTTTCTCTGTTTATCTTTTCCTTCCTTGATGTTCTTTACGAGGTGGTCCATCCTGCCTTCTCTAACTAGCTTTTCAATTAGCTGTTTTAGTTGGACGCACTCATTAGTTGTATGGCCTTTTTGGCCGTGGTACTCGCAGTATCCACTACCTAGGCGCTTTTCTTCTGCAGTGCGCATTGGTGGTGGTTTTGGGAAGTTCGCACCTTCTGTTACAAATATCTCTCTCGGAGTCTTAGTGAGAGGAGTATATTTGTCGTTGTCTTTTCCATTGCGATAATTCCTGCTGCGGTTGTTATTCTGATCATTGGATTGTCTCCGCGGCTGTTCTTGTTGCCTATAGTTTGAATAACCTTTTTTGCTATCCGCAGCAGCTGCTTCTCCTTGTATAAAGGATCTAGTGCGCTTTGTTAACTCGTCAAAGGTTTGTGGAACTTTGTCGTTCAGCTTGCGGATGAGTTCTGGGTTATTGATCCCATTCATGAACCCTGAAATTTTTAGGATTTCAGGACATGCTTTAACTTGTATACACTCATCTTTGAAACGTTCCATAAAAGCGCTGGTTGATTCCCCTTGACGCTGTTTCACTCTTGCTAGCTCCACAGGGTTTTTAGCGCACTTCTTTCGCTGGGTGAAGTTGAGGCGGAATGCTTTCCGTAGTTCCTCGAATCCACCAATGCTCCTACGTGGGAGTTTGCTAAACCATGTGCGCGCGTTTCCCACTAACGTGGAATTAAACATGTGGCACCACACAGGCTGTGGCCAATTTTTAGGTGGTCGTCAAGATCACCTGTTCCATCGTATGTTTTCACATTAGCGGGCATGCGCCTGCGTTTGCGATCTGAGTAATCGCTGATGCGCCGTGTAAACGCATCAATTTTCTGGCGTCGCCATGGGAGGGACATATCTTCATTCTCTTCCTCGCGACATCTTCCTCTTGACTTCCAGTGTCCTGTTTCTTTGTCCTCGTTGTCCGAGGAGTCGCTGGAAGAAGGGTAGTCTCTTTTTCGGCGCTTGCGCCGGCTTCTTTCAGAAGAAGAGCTTGAGGGATCTCTGCTTGGGGATCTTCTTCCCCCCAATCTGTCTTGAACTCTCCTACTCCCAGGTTTGGAAGATCCTTGGCTTGGCGAATGTTGAGGCCCTAGTCGATCTTGTATTCCCCGACTGCCAAGTCTGGAGTGGACATTGGTGCGCCTCTCGCTGTCTCCTGAGTATTGTGAATCAGATATCGTACCCAACCTATCATGGACAGTGGTACGTTCTGCGCGTCTTCCTCGTGGGTGACGCAATGGTGATGGTTCGCGTTCAGGACCAAAATTGAGTCGGGCTTGTAGACCCGCGCTTGCTCTTCTTGTTGCTTCTTCTTGCATGAGGGCGGTTAGTGTTTCATAATTTTGGGATACAAAGTTTCCCAAAGTTACATCCGGTGCGTCCTCAGTTGTTGCAAGAATTTCTGCCTCAGTGTTAGGCGCCCTGTTCCGTTCAGGCGCACCTGGCATCGCAGTGTTGTTCACTGCGGGTGTAGCCTGATGAGGAGTGGTGAAGAGGGTGCGTTGGAGTTCCTCAACGCTTGGGACCACTGGTGTGACTTGAGTAGTTCTTGTAGGTAGTTCTACTGCTAGACGAGGTGGGGTTGTTCCTGCCGGTGTGCTGGTTGTCCCAGCGACTTGTCTGGAGGTTGGATCTTGTTGATTCTTCCTCTGATGGTCACGTTTTTCTGACTGCGGAGTCCGCTGGCTTGAATTCTTATGTTTCGTCATTCTAGTTCGTAGTAGGGTCCCACGGATGGCGCCACTTGTTGATACAAAAGTTGGGCGTACCTGGTTATGGGCTTATACTCTCGTACCAATTCGATCCTTAGCACTTGTTACCTGCGTACTAAGAAAATAAGACAACACCGTTAGGCTTATCGAGGGATTGTCTCCCCCGATTAGACTCCGGCGTGAGAGTAAGTAATCGATTTAGGGTTCTCGTAAAGAGTTAGGGTTGTATATCGTACCTTGAATGAGAATCGTATGATTCTATATATAGGGGCTAAGAAACCGTGTTTCTTGCTCCTTACTCTTCGCACGCGTAGTGCTTATCCGAGGTAAGGATATCTATTCCATGAATAGATAATCCTTATCGTGTACCCGGTGGGTTTGATTGGGCATTGGGCTTTGTGAGCCCAAGGCATTAATACTGCGGCCCATACCATTGTCATGGTAGCCCACTCGTGGTGGACTTAGGCGCGAGTAATGTTTATCATTTGGGCTTGTGGCCCAAATATAGACTATACGTCATCAATTTTACAATTTCATATAGATTTGAATGAAAATAAATTTAACAAAACATGAAATGAAGTTTATAAGCTAAACTGCTAAAGTTAATCTAACTATATAAAACCGATACATAGTGTCATTTCATTCGCCGCAAGATAACCCATCAACGGATCTCTACAATTGTAAAATAAAATAATAAAATCAAATAAAATAAAAATAGAAATAAAAAAACTAAGAGGGTCAAAACTTATACATATATATATATATATATATATATATATATATATATATATATATATATATATATATATATATATATATATAGGGAGGTTATTGTAGGATAGTTTAAAATAGGATAATATAGGAAGTAATAAGAGAATGACATGTGTTATGAAAGGTTCAAATAAATTCAAAAGGATTGATAGAGGTTCAAGGGTATTTAGGGTATCTATTACATCTAATATTTTATTTAACTGCCAACAAAATTTACGATCTTCAGGATTGCGATTTGTAGTCATTCGTCAAAATATTTTTCTGTCATCTAAATTACACCAAAGTTTGGCTCAAGAGAATTTTTTGTACACGTTGTGATAAACCAACTTATAAATTTACTAAATTGATACATAGATAAACAATTTCCATACATAAACTATTGATTCATTAAAATCTACTCCGTATAACATTAATCTTTGATGCATGGTTATAACGATTCACACACAATTATTAAACATTTAGCATTAAGTTGATACAGTGTTACTAACATTTTATTAGAGAATGAAGCGTTCATGAATTTCTATAAATTAATAACAAAGATAAAACCCAAGCTTAGTCATACATCCTTTTGCAATATACTTGGACAAGAATAAGAAATTCAAGACCAAATATAAAAATATATCCAAATTTGATACATATTGACTGCAAAAAAAACATAGACCGACTATGATACACATTCATAATTCATACGTATATATCGTATTAGATACAAGATAAGAATTGACACATAGATTGTAACCAGAATTATACACTAGGAGAAATGATGCATGTTTTTTATCGTACATGAAAAGAAGAAATGATACATGTATATCGTTAAAAGGAACCAAGACAACGACACTAGTGGCAGTTTAACAGGTTCGTTTAGTTCGACGGTAAACATGATATTGGTTCGTAGTGGTGCCATGTAGATCGATGATCCATTAGTGTAAAAGAACCACTGAAAGGCTCACGAAGATGGTCTTTACCAAAATAATAATAATAATAATAATAATAATATATATATGGTCTCGGGTTTTCGGTGGCGTTAGAGTTTAGTGTTGAAGGATGATGGTTGAATGAGAAAGAACAGTGGTGATCCGTTCTTGATCAATGATCGTCTATCTCCTGGTCGATTCGAATATTGCCATATATCATTGATACAGTTATAGTTTGGAGGAGAAAGGCGGACGTGAAAGCCGATCATACTTGAGGTCCTAAAAGAGTTTAGATCACCGATTATTGTTTACGGTTAAAACTGATAGGATTAAGGCAGATGTGATAGTGGTTGATTCATAGTTTGGGGAAAAAAAAGTTGTATGGTTATGAAATTGGCAAGAGGTTTGCTACAAAAGTGGAGGATGATGAGGAGTGATACCTAAATTGTCCTTGAACCATCTTGGTTACTTGTGAACTCTAAAAAAATCTTTTGAACCTTTCACGACACATGGGATCATACTTGAGGTCCTAAAAGAGTTTAGATCACCGATTATTGTTTACGGTTAAAACTGATAAGATTAAGGCAGATGTGATAGTGGTTGCTTCATAGTTTGGGAAAAAAAGAAAAAAAAAAAAAGTTGTATGGTTATGAAATTGGCAAGAGGTTTGCTACAAAAGTGGAGGATGATGAGGAGTGATACCTAAATTGTCCTTGAACCATCTTGGTTACTTGTGAACTCTTAAAAAATCTTTTGAACCTTTCACGACACATGGCATCTTGTAATTGCTTCCTATACTTTCTTACTTTAACTACTATCTCACATGAACCTCATTATATATATAATAAAATAAAATGAAATAAAACCCCTACATACACTGATAAAAAAACATATGTTTTGTTCATGGTTGCAATCCGTGTTGATTCCATAGCTTGGGAAGTTCGTTATTGTCAGAATTAAAAAGCTATGTATTATACACTTCTGATGAAGGAGTGTTTGGAATATGATCTCTTTGACTACTGATCAGTATGCAGGGTACTACAGTGGATCAAATCTTTTACTTGGAGTTTCATTGGTGTGACTATACCTTTCTAGTAACCATATGCCTCAATATTTGGCCTTGGGAGGAAATATTTGAGCTTATGGGGAAAGGAAGGAGGTCTAATTCAGTGAGATGTACCATAATAAAGATTGTGATCATTGTGAGTAGCTTGGGTGGATCAAGGACGGACCCAGGATTTTTAAGAGGGTGTTGCACAAACGAAATGTTGGGCTAACTAAGGTTCAGCGTAAGAAATGAAAGTAGCAAAAAAATTTTTGGGGGGTTGCAAATACCACAAAAACGGTAGTTTTGAAATCTTTTTGCACTTCATGATCTAAAATTGGGTGTAGCTGATGAGGCAAAAAATGATCCGTTTTTAGGGGGTCATTTAAGCCCCGGAATTGAATTTATTTGATCAAATATTGCCCTAAATCATTCCTTTTGTGATTTTAGGTACTTTTGGAGTGAATTCTGGAAAAGGAAGCATTTTTTACGTTTTTGGAGCATAAAAGTGAAGAAAACGGCAAAGTCTTAATTTTCCATGCTAGGAACAGTACCTGACGACGTCACCAATTTCTACATGACGGCGTCAAGAGGAAAAACAAGAGGTGAAGTGGATGGAATCCATGACGGTCCAGAATGTTTTTGCACTAAGGCATGACGGCGTCATGCTAGGCCGTCATGATTCCTTTATACGTGACGGCCCAGAGGAAAATTACTCTTGACAGCGTTAGATCTGGATCTAGGCAATCCGAGAATATTATGGGCGGCGGGTTGACAGCGTCAGAATTTCCTTCTTGACGCCGTCACCTTGGAAAATCTATATATAGTTTTGTAATTTTCATTCATTAAAAGGAGGACAATATTAGAGACGACTTGAATAAACCCTAGCTCGATTTTAACAGTATTTTCAAGGGTTTTCACCCCTTGAATCCTTTCATGTTCAATTAAGATAAGTATCCTTTCAATTCACTCAATATGTCTATGTGATGTTTGAATATATCTTACGCTTGTCTTGATTTTAACATGCTAGGCTAGATCTCTTGTGTGTTTGCTTAGATGTAGTGAAACCTAGATGTTGATTATAGGTTGATTGCTTGTTTATAGTTGTAATGGATGAATGATTTCGATGTTAGGCTTAAGAAAACTGGCAGACTTTCATAGTGTAACTTGCTTAACGTCTTAAGAAACATGAACCAATGCGTACTAAGGTTTTTATGGTTGTATTTAATGCATGAGCGAATTCTAGTGATCCCATATTAGGAGCTTCTTGCAGGCTCGACATAGGAGTGAAGTAGGAGCTTATAGAGTTGGGGAAGTACGTACACCACCCCACGATTGGTATTAAGTAAAATAACCCGTCATCCACGCAACTGTAACAAACTATCAACCTGTAAAAGATATCTAGGGAGTAGTGAAATCTAAGTAAACACATTTTTCCCATTTATTATTCACACCACTAGTTTAATTAGCTTTATTTTCATTTTTGTTATTTTATTTTGATTGCATCTTAGTTATTGGGTTAGTTGACTAGCAACTAATTCCGCCCACTCTTCCAAAAACCGAGATTTTACTTGCTTTCATAAAAATATAAAAATACAAAAAGAATCATCCCTCACCTCTAGACCTAGTTTTTAGGCTTTCTAATCCTAGCGACACTATTCCTGAGTTGAACGATCAATCCCTCGGTACTTGTCACTATACTATACTACAACGATCAGGTACACTGCCTGGTGGGGGTTGTAAGCTTCTCGAGATCCCTCGAGAGGTAAAGCCTGGTGCAATTCCCACGCACCAAGTTTTTGGCGCCGCAGCCCGGGGAATAGTTATTGTCTAGGTTAGAATTTCTTTTTATTAGGTCTACTTTCTAGATTCCTTTCTAGTAAGATTTTATTTTTAATTTTTAGGTTTTCTTTAGTCTATCTATTTCTTCGTGTCTTTGTTCGTAACTCTTACCATCCGACATCATGGAAGGTGGTAACATCTTTGAACCCATCAACCCACCACAACAAGACCACCCACAAAACCCACCACTAGCAAACCAACCTCTTAGGCCCCGAACCCTAGGAGAGTATTCCCGACCGAGCCACCAAGGCTATCGAAACACTATTGAGCTCGCCCAAGGAGCCAATGTGTCTACCTTGCGATCCGACACCATCCGGTTGGTGCAAAGCGGATGTGCATTCCATGAACTTCGTTCCGAAGATCCTAATCAACATCTCAAGGACTTCCTTAAAATCGTTGATTCTATAGACCTTGATGTTACAACTAGAGAGTCAACCCGATTACGCCTATTCCAATTCTCTCTACGTGATCAAGCTAGTCAATGGCTTGAACGTTTACCCGCGGGATCCATCATCTCATGGGATGATCTCACCACTCGTTTCCTTGCTCAATTTTTCCCACCGGGGAGAACTACCAAGCTTAGAAATGATATCTTGATGTTCCAACAACGTCAAGGTGAAACTCTATATGAAGCATGGACTTGTTTCAAGGACTTACTCCAAAAAGTCCCTCATCATGGCATAGATCTTTAGCTCCAAGTCCACATCTTCTATGACCATATCGATCTCTCCACAAGGCGAACCATTGACCAATCGGCCGGTGGTAAGCTACGTGATCTAAGTGTGGAAGAATCATGGGAACTCATAGAAGATCTTGCTCTCAAAGACAACGAAAGTTGGAATGATCCCCGTGATTTGAACAAAACGGTCAAGGCAATATCCTTGCCTTCGAACAATTCTACCACTCTCGACCGTAGGATCATGGAACTTGAGAACCAAGTCAAGTTTCTCATGAAATCTTACGAAGCTCCTAAGCCTTCAAGCCAAGTGAACAAAATCACTTCTTCATGCGAATTATGTAGTGGTCCCCATGACACTCGTGATTGCGTGGAACTCCCCGGAATAGCTTTTGCGGACTACGCATCCTCGCGTACCGACGAAGCGGGAGATAAGTGGTACACTTTCAAACCCGAGCCAAACCCTTACGGTGATTCCTACAACCCTTCTTGGAAAAATCACCCGAACCTTAGGTGGAAACAAAATCAAAACAATTCTTCCAATCCGCCTAATCATTACCAACCAAACGGTCCACCCTCCAATCGTACTTTCAAAAACAATCCTTCTAATAACTATGGTAGTACCAATAATCTTGAAGGATTGATGTCCAAATTTATGGCATCTCAAGAAGCTCGCATAGCTAAGTTTGAAACCAAATTCAATCAACAACAAACGGAGATGACCAATAAGATTGACAACTTATTGAAAGCCCTCAACAGCCAAGCGCTAACTACACCTAGGAAGGACACTAGGGACGCCAATAGCGGAATCCAAATTAAGGACCCCTCGTCATCCAAACACGTCCACTTTGTCAATGTTGTCACCATTAAGCCAATTGATAAGGATATAGAAGAAAGTGACAAGGATAAAGTTGGAGTAGAAACCGAGACTGGGGATGAAATTAAGGAAGTTGAGGATAATATGGGAGAAAAGTTAGAGGAAGTAGAAAACGTAGAAGAATACTTTGATGAGTTGCCCACCAAGGAAGAACGGGAATATCACAAGGATTTATTCGATGATCCCGAGACACCATATATCCTTGGTTCACCCCTTATTAAAGTAGGTGACCCCTCTAACATTAACATACCATGCAACATTGGGCATATGCATATATGGAAAGCTTATATCGATGCTAGGTCTCCTATAAACATCATGACTAGGACTTACTATAATTGGGTAATGAAGAAGCAACTTGGTTATAGGATGATGCCCAGTAAGAATTTGATAAGTAATTTTGTAGGAAGAGTGAAAGGATTGCATGTGATTGTCGGAAACTTCACTTATGAGACCGATTTTATGATAGTGGATGAAACCCGTCCGGTGATAGATGATTGCCTAAGTCAAGTAGTGTTCGGAAAACCGTTCGTTGAGGCTTCTAAGATGAGTTATGATCCGACTCTAGGCATAGTTAGATTCAAGGAAGAGAATGATGAGATTGCTTACCAAATGCCCTATAAGATTGAACAATACCGCCTCCTATCAAACATAGAAAAGGAACACAAGCAAGCAGTTTACTATAGGAATGATGAGGATAAACGTAGAGGAGTAGAGTATGTTATGAATAGAATACTTGGTTTCTACAAAGAATGCTTGCAACTAGGTGCGGAATACAAAACTAATATAGGAGATGACCTAGAAAGTGAGACCAACGATGAGGTCACGTAGTAGCCCATGACCTTGAGTCTAGCTACAAGACTCGTAAATAAAGAAAAGCGCTTCTTGGGAGGCAACCCATGCTTTGTGTGATTTTTATTTTGTTTGATTGTTATTTGTTTCCGTATGCATGCTTTATTTTTATTGTTGGTAGATCATGGTTCAAAACTAAAATGGTGAAAATACTTTATTTTGTCGTTTGGCTTAGTCTTAACTTCATCCAAAGGTATCTCGCAAAAGATAAGTGTAAGGGAAACCCCAAATATGTTTTTAAGAAACAAAATTGATCATGATTCTCCACAATATTAAATAAACATGTATATTCGTATTTGTTAGAGTCAAATGCTTGTATCGAGTCATAATGATGTTTTGCAGGATTTTCCCGGAAGTAGGACATAAGTTTTTCCAGAAATTTTCCAGAAACTTAACGTAAGGATTTCTGCAGATCACTTCTGACGGCGTCAGGAATTAATTCCTGACGGCGCCATGTGTAAAATTCTGTAAATTTTGCTAGTTTTGTTTTTCTAACGGAGTCTTAAAGTTTTTGTTAATTCTTTAGTCTTATAAACTCCAGGAAATCTGCAAACATTCATTCCACAAGCATTATATCTTACTTTGTTTTCTAGGATTTGTTAGTATATATATAGTTTGCCGCCGATTTTACGCGAGGTTGCCTTGTTTGTTTTCTCAGGTTTAACAGGTTATGTATGACAAGAAGATGATTTATATTCTGGAAGGGAAGCTATGATGGTTCATTTTCTTGGAGGAAGATCTAACCTTGTTACCATACTATCCACACCGAGCGAATCAGGGGAGTATTTGATTTCATTCTTTTACCTATTTTACTTTTACAATCTTTAATTGAACATTGGGGACAATGTTCATCCTAAGTGTAAGGGGAGGGTAAATGATGATACCTTATAGGATACTATTGCACTTAAGTTTGTTTGTTTGATGGTAGGTGTGTAATAAAACTATGAGAAATACTTGTTAGTGTAATTTTAGCGCCAAATTTAAAATTTTTTACAACATTTGGGAGTGAAACTTTAGCCTTAGCAAGCGTCTCATGGATAGGAGATTGTATGACTAGCACAAAACCGTACCATTCAGAAAAATTTTCCACCCAAATATGTGAGGTTCGCCTTTAGATTTGATAGGAAAAGCATTTACTATTAGTGCTTATGAGTGTACCGGTAGCATTTAGATTCTAGAACTTGCGTTAGTGATGCATCCCGAGACCGCTAGTGAGACTACATTCGTGTAGTAGGATTTACTACATGATAAGAGGCATTAGGATCACCCTTGTGTTTAACCCGTATCATAATTACTTGACCATTTAAGTCATATTACTTGGCTAGTAAAGTCAATTAATTTTTCCCACACCCTTAGCGTTGTACTCATTTTTAGTACACGAAACCCCTAGTACACCCCTCCGAGCCTATCTTTTCGTTTCTAACTTTAAGCATCTTACTTAAAGGAAGAATTTGTTACACCCCACTTAAATGTACACCCAAATTGCCTTAGTCTTCCGTGTATGCACTCATCTTTGGTGCATTATTGTTATTTGTTTAAACCCTTAGTTAATTATCTAATTGATTACATGGTTGCTAAGTCGAGTCATATCCTTGTACATATTGTTTTGGGACGATTGAGACTCATGGGTAAAGTACGTGTGTTATGGAGTAATGGGAAAGAACATCATATTATTACCCCTATATGTGCGTTAATTTTAAAAGTACTCCAAGTGTTTTGATTATCTTAATTCAAGTCATTAGAGTAGTTTATTGTAAAGTATGTAAAAATTCAAGTGTAACGAGAATGTTCATTCCCTATGATGTATTATTTGGATGGTAGGGTAAGAGTGTATGTAAAAAAAAAAAAAAAAAAAAAAAAAAAAAAAAAAAAAAAAAAAAACGGACTACCATCCCGTTTCATTCTATGTTTATTTTATGTTGTTGTTATTTTTCATTCATTAACTTAAGTCGAGTCTAGTCTTGGCTTAGCAACGCCATATTGTACATGTAATTAACCAAGATGATTAGCTCGCCACCAGTAAAGATTGTCTTTATCCAACAAAACCGTGTATTCCATATCCCTACACCTAACGTTATAACCCTTTGAAAGACCTCTTTGATAGTTTATCCTAGGTGCTTACGCTATGTGGTGGAGGTTTGATCCTTTCCCAAGCCTATGGTAATCTATTTTGCTATGACAGGTAGTGAGAGATATTTTCCATTTTCATATTGTGATATATACTTTATTACACCCGAGAGATGTGAGTATCTAAACACTATTTGTGAGGTGCTAGTATATGACCTCCGTGCTTGTCTTTGGTCTTTAGTGGAACGATTATTTGTTGTAATTACTTTTATATTAGTGTTAAATGACCCCTAACTTATATTTTGATTAGAATAAAAGCGCCTTTGCTTGAGGACAAGCAAATCCCAAGTGTAAGGGTATATGATGAGGCGAAAAATGATCCATTTTTAGGGGGTCATTTAAGCCCGGAATTCAATTTATTTGATTAAATATTGCCCTAAATCGTTCCTTTTGTGATTTTAGGTACTTTTATAGTGAATTCTGAAAAAGGAAACATTTTGGACGTTTTTGGAGCGTAAAAGTGAAGAAAACGGCAAAGTCTTAATTTTCCTTGCTGGGAACAGTACCTGACGGCGTCACCAATTTCTACATGACGGTGTCAAGAGGAAAAACAAGAGGTGATGTGGATGGAATCCATGACGGTCCAGAATGTTTTTGAACTAAGGCATGACGGCGTCACGCTAGGCCGTCATGATCCCTTTATACGTGACGGCCCAGAGGAAAATTACTCTTGACGGCGTCAGATCTGGATCTAGGCAATCCGAGAATATTATGGGCGGCGGGTTGACGGCTTCAGAATTTCCTTCTTGACGCCGTCACCTTGGAAAATCTATATATAGTTTTGTAATTTTCATTCATTAAAAGGAGGACAATATTAGGGACAACTTGAATAAACCCTAGCTTGATTTTAACAGTATTTTCAAGGGTTTTCACCCCTTGCATCCTTTCATGTTCAATTAAGATAAGTATCCTTTCAATTCATTCAATATGTCTATGTGTTGTTTGAATATATCTTACGCTTGTCTTGATTTTAACATGCTAGGCTAGATCTCTTGTGTGTTTGCTTAGATGTAGTGAAACCTAGATGTTGATTATAGGTTGATTGCTTGTTTATAGTTGTAATGGATGAATGATTTCGATGTTAGGCTTAAGAAAACTGGCAGACTTCCATAGTGTAACTTGCTTGAACGTCTTAAGAAACATGAACCAATGTGTACTAAGGTTTTAATGGTTGTATTTAATGCATGAGCGAATTCTAGTGATCCTATGTTAGGAGCATCTTACAGGCTCGACATAGGAGTGAAGTAGGAGCTTATAGAGTTGGGGAAGTATGTACGCCACCCCACGATTGGTATTAAGGAATATAACCCGTCATCCATGCAACTGTAACAAACTATCAACTTGTAAAAGATATCTAGGGAGTAGTGAAATCTAAGTAAACACATTTTTCCCATTTATTGTTCACACCACTAGTTTAATTAGCTTTATTTTCATTTTTGTTATTTTATTTTGATTGCATCTTAGTTATTGGGTTAGTTGACTAGCAACTAATTCCGCCCACTCTTCCAAAAACCGAGATTTTACTTGCTTTCATAAAAATATAAAAATACAAAAGGAATCATCCCTCACCTCTAGACCTAGTTTTTAGGCTTTCTAATCCTAGCGACACTATTCCTGAGTTGAACGATCAATCCCCCCGTACTTGTCACTATACTATACTACAACGATCAGGTGGGGGTTGTAAGCTTCTCGAGATCCCTCGAGAGGTAAAGCCTGGTGCAATTCCCATGCACCAGTAGCTCGTGCCACACCCGGAATACATGTAGGTCTGTCCATGGGGCGGATGGTGTATGATGGGGGGAATAGAGAGGTGTGAAAGATGAACCTTCTTGGTCCCCCCCCCCCCCCCCAATACATCATTACAAGAGGAATGGTGGTCATCATGGAGGGTGTGTGTTTCCAAACAGTTGAAGCCTTTCATAGAGAGGGAATTGTAGGCTATTTGGAAGAGCCCCCCATGGATGGGTTATGAGTACCTAGTGAAGCCTCAATCCATCTCTACTTTAGTACTGTGGTAGCAGGATGAGTGGTTTAGTAGAGTGGATATGGGGAAATGTAGCTAGATGGTTGGTGCACAATATGGTGAATTGATGGAGTTTGATTGGCAGAAACTGTTGATTTTGTGGATGAATGTATCTGTGAGACTCTGTTCTGTCTGAGATAGTATAAGTCTGATATGATTAGTGGTTTTGTTATCAGATAGCATATGGTTATTTGTTAGTCTGGTTGTTGTATATTCAGGTTGAATGCCAAGATTGGGGTTGTTCAATACTTGTGCTACTCTTATATTTGTGATATTTGATTGGAGATTAATATAAATATTCACCATTTGCACCAAAAAAAATAAAAAAAAAAAATAAAAAAAAAAAAAAGGATGTCAGCAATTGGTGGTGAGTTGCATAACACCGCTATGATTCAAGCTCGCCACTATCTAACAATTCAAGGCTTTCAACACATGTATACATTTTAACTTCATAGAAGTTATTTTCCAACAAAGCAAAACGCACCCCTGTCTCAGGATTATTGTAGACTTCTAACCTACCAGGGTAATTAATCAAGAAAAATCCATTGGTGGATAGTTGCATGACACCTTTTAGCACACCATCAACTGGATTACTTCACAATTTAAGATGAGGATACCAAGATGCAATATTATTGTACTCTTTCATCACCCAAACCCAACAATAATCTTTACCGTCATAAGAAATTACATATAGACAGCCGTCTATGATTGTTGGTATTTCAGTATCCCAACAAGGTTTTGGCAACCTAATCTTTCCAAAAAGATGTGTACTCAAATTAAATGTCATTATATAATGATGACGCATATATGATTGGGATTAATAGCCACCCCATCCCCCCCCCCCCCCCCCCCCCCCGTTGAGAAAACATACCTGTAACCTTAGATGATCAAACTTTGGAGGCAATGCTATCGAAGACCATGAACGTGTCTTCATGGAGTAAACATCTGAATTTTTTGGAGTTGTGACACCATCATATTTATCCCAAAAAGTAGAATAGTTTCAAAATCTTGTAATCATTATTGATTGGATCGAAACCAAAACCAAATGATGTTTTTTCTCTTTCGGAAGAACAATGAGGGTGAAAAGAAATATGATCCGGTAAGGTTAATTTGCGCCTAATTGAAGGGTTTCATAAGCTAACACTATGATCATCAAATAGACAAAGAATTCCATTACAAGAATTCGCAACTTTTGAAAGGCGGCAAGGGAACTCAAGTGTTGATGTGTCAAAGTATCCAGGTTGCTGATACAACAGAAACTTGTCTTCCGAATGCAACGAATACATGTTTTTACTATCACCTAACCAATGAGAACTGAAGCGTCAGATAAGGAATTTTTGCGAAGATCGAAAGAGGTTCTTTTGGATGAACTTGGAGCTAGCAATAGTAGAACACCATGATTTTGGGAGACATCTAAATCGTACAAGGGATTTAGTTGGTAGTCTTTCAAAGATATCAAGAATCAGATCATCACATAGATAATGAGACATTGCATAGTTCTGTCGAAAAATATAAAAAGATTAGCAACTTTATATTGCTGAGCAGAACCAAGATAGTTTTAACACTATAAAAATCATAATAAACTTATAATTATGTATCTTATACTGTTCTTTGCATATATAAGCTAGTATATCTCTGCGTGATAAACCTAGTTCAAAGATTATTATTTTCATGGTTAATTGTATTTATTTATAGAATAATAATAACATCTTTTATATAATAAAACGAAATCCCTATTGGGAATTTTCCATTTCAAAAAAATGGATTCATACCTTATTTAGTAATAATTTTATTTTAAAAAAAAATTATTTTCTTATTAGGTAACATTTTATATTTATCCATAACACAAGTAGAAGATAAATACAAAAAACATAGATAAGATGCAATTAATAATAGGATTAAAATTTTAAATAATTATCTTTAATATTAAAAAACTATAATTAAACATCATAAATCAAACAAAAGTACAAAACAAAGATTAAATTATTTATTTTTTAATAAATAAAAATATATGATTCAAAAAAAAATTTAAAAACCAGCGCGTGCGCGGGCATTATAACTAGTAATGCCGTAAACTATTATCTTTAAGAGGTACCAACGATCAATGAATCACTCACCAAAAAACATCGATTTATTTTTTAGAGTCCTCGAAGATAATAGGTTTATAGGCTTATTTGTTTCTTTTTGTAGAGTTTAAAATTCACGTCCCAGACTATTTTATTTATTCATTCAGGCCCAATACTATTACAGTAACAAAATTAATTTTAAAAGTATTAAGAGACTAGGATGATACCATGGTAAACATCGGGCTGGATGATGGAAATTGATCATAACCACAGCCAACGAGTTGCGTAACTATCTATCGATACACAC